>JAYRBW010025061.1:0-12473 GCA_036023295.1 Invenusta paracnida
AGCAACTTTTATTATCATAAAAAATTTATATATTAAAAAAAAATTCTCACTGAAGTCCCTAACAATGACATTGTTAGGGACTTCAGTGAGAAATTTTTTTTTAATATATATATATTTGTATAGGGATTACTTATTAATACATTGTCAATGTATTAATAAGTAATCCCTATACACTATTAAAAGCTGGCAGCCACTTGCAGCCATGACCTCACCATGACCATCAAGCATCTTATTATCCTGTTTATTTTTTAAAAATCCACTCTTGGCATGTAACAATTTTCTTTACATGCCAAGACTCTTGCAATATAGTGATGACCATAAAAATTACTTCAAAAACTTGTTTCTCTTAGACTTAGTCTTGTTTTTGACATTTTTACCCAAATTTATATACCAACTTTTGCTATGCCAATGGGGCTACAAATGCCCATGCTGTGACTATGGGCCCTAAATAGTAAATGAAATTACATAGGGATTAGGTTTATTGTCATAAAATTAAAATAAATATATATTTCAATTGAACTATTAATATTTTTTATCAAAACTGATCACATATATATACATTATTGGTCATACAATATGACATAATCACAAGCTGGCATATAATTGCTTAATCTTAATACTAATGAATGGAAATGACAATGCCTTATGACTTTGTCATTATATTTTAATTTTATAATATTCTTAAATTTGTGAACAATCGACATGCATACCCCTATGGCTACACAAAAATAGGTCAAGGGCAAGGTACTTATCAATATTCTAATTTAAAAATTAATAATTTCTTACCTAAATATTATTTTATTTTGAAAATATACTGTGCATATATATTATTAATAACATATACATACAAGGACGGAACACGATCAAAATGTATATTTTTCAAAGTCCGCGGGCAAAACGATCATTCAATTTGCCTGTACACTTCAAATTAGAGTACCATTTAAATGAATATAATCTAACGTATATTATTTTTTCTATACCTATTTTATATATGGGCCAATCAACTACAAATTGCAAACCTGCGTTTTTTCACTCAATTTTAGAATATAAAATAAACTTTTTTTTCTAGAAATTATGTTTTTCTAAATAAAACATTGTATTCTATATTCTTTGGCATGCGCTATCAATGTTTTAGTTTTTTAATTGTTGAAATTGATATCTAAAATATAATCGTAAAGCGCTAGATAATCATGTGTTTTTATACATTTAAGCGATTGTTTTGGCATGGAATATGATTTAATACTTAAAAATACACTAATTAATCCCTCTTAAAACGTCATAGTTTCAATAAAAACTTACTACAGTATGTTATAAGCTTTACTTTATAATTTACACAGCTTTAAAGTTGCATAACATTATATGAAATAACATATATTCTTTACTTTAATCAATAGCATGACATCTTTGAATAAAGTAGGTAAAAAATTTCACACAATTAAATAGGTTGTTTGATATTTTTATCCAGGGTTATTTCGTAAACCCTTCGTAGATAACGGAACCACCACCACATATTAATAATTTTTTGCATAATGGCTCAAAAATGTTATTAAATTTGTAGCCACCGATCAAAATTTTGAGGCGGATCTTTAAAAATATCGTTCTGATTTCTCTTTGGTCACGTGATCGGCCCTTGAAAATTTTCGTTTTGAATTTTTTTGAAAATATACATTTTTAAAGAAATTATTGTTCTCAGTTAATCTTTTGAGTAATGCTGTTTATTATTCATTATACACATATATATATAATAAATAAATATCCTATGGATTTTTTTAAATTATTGATTTTTCTCTTTGGGCTAGCTGTAACAACCACTGAAAATCGAAATAGTTAAAAACCAGTGGAACCGAATTGATTAAAATTTTACTGATGAATTATCAAATTGCATTCTAAATACTTTCTGAAAGTTGAATAAAAAATATTTTTTTAGTAAAAAGTTTTGGCATTTTTAGGGCAATTTCACGCCAAAGTGGACAAAGGTGACATCATAAAAATATTGTGTCGACAGGTAGTGTTTTAGAATACGATTTCAATTTAAAAACTCTTTTGTCATATATCGGAAGAATTATCCGAATATCTGTTTCGGTATTTGTATAATAATAATAATATATTTATTTAACCACAAAACATAAATTAGCAATAGGTACATCAAATACATTTACATAAATTGGCTTCATTATATAAAATATAGATAACATAAGAAGTAGGTAAATGTATAATTCTGCAATATAATGCATAGTGTGCAAATGCATAGCGAGTACTACGTAATAGGGGTATCTAATTACAAATTACGTAATCCTCGATGCATAGATTATATGATTAATGAATTAAAATAGTATTGGGAGTAAATATAATAGATGTGTTTGTGGTAAGGTAGTACAAAGGAGGCACAAGCCTATCAAGTTGTACTATCTTAGGTGATTTGGGAAAATAATGTGTTTTTAATTAATGTGTTTGGAGAATTTGGATTTTATTAATTATGTATCTTTTAATAAATAATTCAGTATAAGATTTAATAAATTTAATGATTGAATTATCATCCTTAATATTTGACTTGATTTTATTCCATTCTACAACTGAATTATATGAATGTTTTTTTTCCTATTTCTTTATTAAATCTATAGGTACCTGAAGGTTGTGTTTATTTCTCTGACTATTTACATGTCTTCTATTGAAGTTACCATAAATATTTTGATCTGGTTTTGTATTATGATATTTTTTGTGTATTTGTAGGTTTTATTTGCTCCAATGTAATAATGTTTTGTATTGATAAAATATTGTTTTCTAAAAATATACAATTACAATTTTTTCTATTAAAAAGGATATATAGTGATTTATTTTGTATTTTTTTGAGTTTTAGTAAATTGCGTTTGTTTTTCCATAGATAGCTGCTGCATAGCTAATATGTGATTTTATAAATGCTTTATATATCGTAAGTTTAGTTTTTTTATTTATCTTATTCCTTAATGCATATAATGAAGGTATTTTTTTGTGATTTTGTTTTTAATAAATTCAGTGTGGGCAGTCCAATTTAGTTTATTATCAATGATACAGCCTAGATACTTACATGTACTTGTTCTCTCTATTATTTCCTCATTTATCTTCAAACTATACTTATCATAATCTTTCTTTGGTTTAAAGTGGATGTATTTGTATTTTGAAGGATTTATAGTTAATTTGTTATTTTGAAACCATGTACATATTTTGTATAATTCTTCATTTGCAGTTTTATATAATTTCTGTTGTGGGTTTGTATATTGTTAATGCTGTATCGTCTGCAAATAGATTTATATTGTTGCTACTATTGCTACTAAAATTATTTATATCATTTACATATATTTGAGTAAAAAAGAGGTGATAATTTTTCCCCTTGGGGTAATCCTACTTTGACTGGTAGTGAAGATGATTTGGTGTCCTTATTTAGTGTTATTTGTTGTCTATTTGTCAGATAGCTTTTGATCCAGTTTAGAAATTTAGTCCAGAAAGTTATTATATACCAATTACTTCTGGTACAATTTTTATCAATTGGTAATGTTATTCTTGATCCATCCACTCAAAATTTCATTATTATTCCATCCAGCTGGTTCATGAATCATCAGACAGAGTATTCATCCCTACTCTATCTGGCCAGTTCACAAACCATCTAAATTTGCAATCCATTGCTAACATATACACTACCAATAATATAAACTCTTTCAGATGGGTGTCTAATGGTTCATCACTTGTCCCTCTCATTGACTTGAATTGAGCATTACAATTTTAGTTACCCCACTTGCTATTACAGAGTTAGTATGGACAAATAATCATTTTATTCTTATAATTAAATAATAATAAATTTATAATTCTAATAAATTTATTGTTGAAAAACATTTAATTACATTTATAATTAGAAAATAATTTAATGTGTGAATGTTTAAAATTGCCCTATACTATGGCAAAAATTGCCCTCATACTATATGTTTGATTAATATCTGTACAATATAGAGAATATATATATTTCCAACCAATCAGTCATGATTATTTTGCTACTATATATTTTATCACAAATAATTTTTTAATTACAAAAAATAAATATAAAAATATGTGAAGTCATCATACAAATAATGTCAATATGAAATGCAGTATATACTATAATAGCCAGGAATTATTATAAAATTAATTATTTAATATAAAATTGTATAATTTTCAATGACAATATATTTTAAACAAGTACTTTCTTTAGCTAATTATTACATTTATTAATTCTTATATTTATAATTTGACATTTACTTTAGCACTTTGAATATGGGGAGATTAGCAATGCAGTGGATAATTAATATAATCATTACTATTATGTTGTATTAATTGTTATATTACCAGGTCAATATTATAAGTATAATGTTTAATCATAATCACTAGTACTTATTTTATTAGCCTTAATTGTCTAGTGGCACTAAACAGAATCTGTACTTGTAATTGTAATATAAAATTTATAAATAATAGTATTACTAATAGTAATAATTTTCAGCTATATATTATCAGAAATGTCAATCCTTTAAATTTTAACAAAAATTATTATATTCTAATAATATTATTAACATTAATATTTGTATTGAACTAATTATAATAATATTTATTTATTTGTATTGAACTAATTATAATAATATTTATTTATTTGTATTGAGTTAATTATGATAATATTTATTCATTTACTTTGTTCTATTACATATAATTTAACACTCAAACTCTGACAATAAAAAAAATGCAATCGTCCAGAGTTTGGCCAAAGCGGCCCAATTATAAAAACAATGCAATCTTTCTGAGTTTGGCCAATGCAGTCACCAGCTGCAGTATTCATCTATTGAGCCAAGTGAAACTGTATAAAGTGAAGGTAATATGCAGCACTCTGGTTATGTGTGGATAGCCAGTAATTTTTTTTAGTGATAGGATGTATCTAAAAATAGTTTTTGCATGGCATAGTGAGAAGGGCAATTATGGGATGCATCTAAAAATAGATTTAGTTATTGGAATGAGAATAATATAGGTTGTCAGCATTTTGGAGTGGTGTATTGTGTAGTAGTTTAAAGGATGAATCAGTATAACTACACGGGGAATAGAATCTACTCAATTATTGACCAGTCAGACCCGAAATATAGTGAAAAAATCCTATGTAAGCCACTGTGCCTAATACTGTACACATCAGGACAATTCAGTAGGGGACTATATCTATGTTATACATCTGGTTTACAGCTGTATTCTTTTACACGATAACCACATTTTCCATTTAAAATGAGAATCATAGTATGTCTAAAGTAGATGATGCCACAGAGAATGCATTGGACAATTCTTTTAGTGACAGTGACGAGAACAACATTAATATTACTTTACTTGTATCTGTACCATATACACCCAAAAATCTATTTTTCAAATATCTATAATTGTTATTATTATAAAAAAATATTTGCTAGAATTTCTTTTTATATAAAAGTATTCTCTAAATCAAACTAATATTCCAAAAAGGCATTGATAATGCTAATTCAATTGGTGTAATATCATCAATATCACCAGTCCCATTTAAACTTTTAATGAATTTGACTAATCTTTTTACATCAGTCAATGTTTTCGATTTTGTATTATTGTTTTCATCATTGCATATATGTAAAAGTTGTAATTTCTTCCTGTGATGCTATAAATACTACTTCAATGTTAAACATATAATCATTATTAACATCCATAATAATGTTTTCTAAAAAAATTTAATATCCACATAAATACTTTATTTTAATTTCATTTTATTCAATATTAACACTGAAATATGGGAAATCTATGCAATAGAAAGTGTTGCATTGACCAGAAAATAAACATTGAAGTTATGTGGATTATATTATGTCTATGAAGGATTAAAATACTGACTATCTATGGGATAATAAAATATTTTATTTTTCAATTTTATTTATTATGCATTTTGATACATTTTTACCAAAATATTTCATATTTTTTTGTATTCAAAAACTTTGATAAAGATAACAAAGTTAAATAATAATAAATATACATTTAAAGCTTTACTTATTTTATAGTGTTTTATACCAGTAGCTAATTAAATTAATTATTATAATTTACTTTTGTAATACATTATTCCTAGTTTTTATATTTATATTTAATTTGTGATTTTTTTATAATTAAATTGTTTTAAGAATCTGAGAATTTTTATATTATTCTTATACTTTGATATAATTTATTAATACATTTTTTAATGTTCTATAAAAGTTTGTACTACATTTTGAAAAATATTAAATTTAATATATCTTTTAGTTAAAGTTTAGTTTAAATTATTTACCATATATTTTAAATAATATCTAGATGCAAGATGGTAGACCATCTTATTTTGGCAAAATTGTCTACACATTTCCTCATGACTACTAACTTATTTAGGCAAATGACTGAACTGAGGATTTCCAGCCTTGGACAATTAAAGGATGTGTAAAGAACTGTGTTAAGCAATATGCCAGTCAATCTAAAAAACTATAATGTATTCTAAAGCTGATGGATAATACTTTGAACATACATTTTAGAATAAAAAAAATAATGTTTATCATTATAAAATTGTTGTTTACATTACCTAATGTCATGTTAAGTTAAGTTACTTATGCTCACTCTGTATTTCATTCATTTAAATTATAAGGATATTCAAGTTGAAATTCCATTAATACAAAAGTAATAGAAATATGTGTGTAAATGATAGTATATTACAAACATTTTTATTGATACTTTTATAATTGATTTATCCAATTTTTATTACATATAGAAAACTATATACCCACTGCTATAATTATACATAAATTAATGTTAGTCTTTAAAATATATGTAGTCATTATGATAGTTAGAATGTGTAAATGAGTCTATTCATTAAATAGAATTAGATTAATGAAATTAATAAGTATACTTAAGTATAATGTTATATTGAATATAATATTGTTAAATAAATTACATTAAAAATTCATTAAACTAGTAAATTAAAAAAATTTAATATATTACTGGCAATATATAATTTGAAAATAATATGTATAAATAACTATTAATAGAATTCCCATTAATTATTTAAACATTATCAATATTTTTTATAGATTAGTAAATGTACATTCAATTATATATTCAATCCATTTATTTTATTTTATAATGTAAAATTCATGTTATTATTTTCAATTACTGTAAATGTTTATAACAGTCAGAGAACTATTTTCATATAAGTAGTTTTATGAAATTAAACAAATAATTAAGGGATTTTAAAAAACGGTAGACTTTTAAAATAGTGCCAAATTTACTATATTTTTATTCCACTTGTATTTGAAAAGGTTATACAATTGATTATAATTGGTCTGTTTCTATGATAAGTACAGTATTAAAATATAATCTAACACCAATCATATAATTTTAACTTTATCTTATCTGCTATAGAGATTTCCTTCCTCGAGGTTCTGGTATTGTAACACGTCGACCATTGGTTCTGCAGCTGATTAATAGTAAAACAGGTGAGTGAGTAATTACTTACAAAATTCTCAAGCCCATTTTTCTAAACCTTTAATATTCTTGTAAACTATACTGATCTAAACAATATTTTCTTATATCTCAGTGTGCTCAATTAAGAACATACAAGAGCCATATGCACAAATGTCTTAATAGTAACTCGAAGTAACATAAATACCTAGTCATACTTCCAAACACCTAGAATTGTATGCACAGACAAAAGTGTGACTACTTAATACAACTAGGGCAGTAAATACTTTTAATAGTATGACTAGGTTACTGTTATGCACAAATGGTTACTTGCAAATATTTGAAATTTTAAGTTCACTAAAGTAAACCTAATAGTTGTGCAGCAATAGGGTGTCCTGATTGTTGCTATGTAGTGTATAATATCTAAATTAGCAGGTGTCATTTTAATAACCAGTACACTTTTTGCAAATGTGTTTACTTGTTATTAGTATTTTAATTTAACTTATTTATTTAACTACCTACATAATGGATGCGGCTAACTAAATTGTTTCTATTAGTATTTTAAAATATTTTTTTCTTAAACAAGGAAATACAAAATATCTACTATTTGTGAAATGAGTTAACTAATAAATGGAAATGGTTCACAGTTTGAAAGTTTAAAATAACAACCATGTTCGTGAAAAATAGAATTTGCACAAGTGTTGGATGACAGGAGGTGGGATTTGTATCCCACATAATCCAAATGATTTTGCTGTACTGGACATAGATTTTGTTTGAAGGTGTTTGATTTGTGTCGTAATTCTCTTTCTCGATTTAACTGTCTCTGAGTGTTTATTTACCAGATAATAGTGTTAATTTACCATTTAGGGATTGCCGAATGGTTAGCATGCTTGCTGGGTAATCACAAGGCCGCTGGTTTGAGGCTCTCTGCTGCTGCTGAGACCTAATAAGGACGAAACTGGCCATGGACCGTCTCTTGCTGCATTAGAAGTGACGGTCCATTATTAAATTATGCTTATTTGCATTATTTTTAAACCTTATTATATAAGAGGTCTATTTTTTAAATTATAATATATGTAAATCTCTGCGTGCACGTGTTTTAACTTTGAAAGATATAATATTATACAAGATACTTCAAACACTATATTTTATTAATATGGTTGTCAAATCAAAGCATCAATTTTTTAGAATTCCCTATTTCCTTAGAAGTATCTACCATAGAATCTGACTACCTAACGAAGATTTAGGTTTCAGAAGAGCACTAGCTAACTTTGGGAAATCATAAATAAATTGAAAATTTTTATCCACAAAATTTCAAACTTGAATAATAAATTACAGTTTAAGCCTACATACCTACTTTTTTCAATATATAAACTTTTGCACATAGTTCTAACTTTGTTTTTTTATATTAGTGTGTGATTATACAAGGTAGATTATTAAATATAGCAATAAATATTGTCAGGAATTAAATAATAATAAGTGTTTATTTAGATGAGAATGGGAATCGAAAAACATGATATGGTACAGGAAAGATGATGTTGCATAATAAAAAAATAACATGAAATGAAGAGTATCATTGTAAAAAATAGAATAAATAAAGTAGTACTGAAAAAGGACTAAATTTCAAATGGAGTTAAGGTAAAGCGGCATATAAATTCCGAAAGATGATTGAAGTCTGAAAGTTGTAGATGGTTTAATGAAAAAATTATTTGAGTATTGCAGCCGGTGAGGGACAATGTAATGCAGACAGCTCTTATGGTCATACTCTGCCTTCAAGAAAACAGTAGTGGCCAAGATATGACGGTGGGTAGCAGATTCTTTGAAGTCATCGCATTCGCAGTGCCCATGAGCGATGCGGTGTGCCGGTTAAAAAAATGATATTCAATGAGTAATTAAGATAGTCAGGAAGGCAGACAAAAACGGGGCAGGCATATTCAATAATAGATTGGATGAGACCGTAGTAGGTAAGAGTTAGTTGGTTGATACAGTTCTAATTATCGACTGTATAATAAAATTGTAGCTAAACATTGACAGAAAAAACGATAAACGATGGTGCTAAAGTTGTGTATTGAATTTTCGTTAATTGTTAATATATTTAATTGTTTAAATTAATTAATACATTATCGGTTAAATGCTTTAAGAATGTGGCAGAGATCTTACAATGCTTTGAACAAGGTTAAGGGTTCTTAGGGAATACTGATATCATTTGAAACTATTTTATGGTTCAATTTCAGCTATTGTATATTGATTTTAAAGTCAAAGAATATAACAATCGTATATTGAAATTGCTTTCATGGTTTGTTTATTAAATCAATTATTATTCTGCTCATACATTCTTCCTGTCTCTGCAATATTAATTTTATTCCAAATAAAATATTTCGACGTCTTTTCATTTTTCTCTCCCGTTATTATAGTATCTACTTACATCTAGTTATGTATTATTGCTTATCTCATACAGAAGTTTAGATAAGTCTGCATATATATTTTACATATTACATGTTTGGAATTATTACATACGTCATTATCTATAATACCTCAAGATTTTATTGCGTAAATAAGGTTTTTGTAGTTTAACTCAGATAACGTGATACCTGAAAAGTATCGCAAAATATTATGCCTTTAGTTTTGTATTTATTTCACTAGCTATATGTGTACAGTTCACTTAAGTTATTTTTAAATACATTTTAAATTAATTAGGCATTCGGTGTATACTTATCATCTGAGTTTTAATATATTCAAGCTTATACACAATTATACACAATTAGACAATTCCAGTACAGTGGAATGTGTAGAAAATCATTGCCGAAATCTTTGATTTCATAAGAAATTAATATATTAATGATTTATTTAAAATGAATGATTTTCAAAAATAGTTACAAACAGAAAAGACAAATTAAATATGGCAGACAGCATATTGAATTTGTCCTAATTTTGTTTCTAATGTTATACGAGTAATATCGGTCATGGGAAAATGCTCATTTGGTAATTTATTATATTACGCCCTTTCAATATGATAATATCTTTACATGTATATATATATATACAGGGTTGTGTTCATAATTACCTAGTAAATGGCATTAAAACTTGTCATTCTGTGAGTTTGCGACTGGGAATTGAGGCCGCTTTGAGATCACTTTAACTAATTATTATTGTTAATTGTTATTGACATATTAATATTAACTTTTGTGTTTTAAAGATAAATACAACGTTGTTTATAGAAAGAATATACTTTTGCTCAAATTTACTCCGTAATTATGAGCAACCCTGTATACATACACTAATATATGTATAATATATGTATAATATAGCCTATATTGCGAGATGTCCTTTGAATAAATATTCAATTCATTTTTTGCAATATCAGCCAAAGTTTACGTGATGTGTTAAGAAAAGTGTACATTCCTTTTAAGATATTATTAAATTTCACACAACACCGTTGAACAAACATGGCGTGATGTATTAAAAATGTGGCACAATAATTGTATCCATGTAAAATATATGGGTTTCTTAGCCACTGCAAAAATTAATACGCATAAAAGCTTTTCTTGACGTGTCCCACGAGAGATAGTCGAATTAAAATTGTTACGTTGATACAAGAACTAGCTGGTTAATGCGGAAATTAGTGGTATTCTGATGCGGTAAGCCTTACATTTCAACAAGCACTTATTTCAATTTCAAAGAATATTCTTTCAATGCGATAACCAACCTTAACCAGACTGTAAATAACTCCTGTGCACCGCGTGTACTTAGAATGTTTATATTTGAGACATTTATCTCCCCTTGCGTGCACGAAATGTACCGAATAACAGCACGCAGACTGTCCTCTGTGTATAGGCATACATATCAAATGTAATCGTCAACATACATGGGCACATATTTAGGTCGTGCACGCATGAAACCTTAGCTTGCTTGTGCATAACAAACCTCTGCGGTAAGGAAATCTTTTTGATCTAAAATTACATGCTACTATCATTTTCTATTTATCTTCTGCGAATAAAATTAAGTCGGAATATACCTACTAACTGTATAATCTTAAAGAACGGCATCTTCGTTAATGTTAGCATATTGCTATTATTATTATTATTATTTACCCTTGGCTTATACTTGTTAAACTAAAGACCCTTTGCAGACTTTAAAGAATGTCGTTTTACTTAATATAATCTGATTAAGAGCAGCCAAATATAATATTTCTGTACAGACCTTTTGGTCCATGGTAACGTAACTAATTGTATACATTAAATGCATTTGTTAAGTATAACCATTTAGCTTTAGTGCATAACACATTCACTATCACTATTACGATGTAATAAGCTGTATAATTCTGTAAGTTTAGCTATACAGGGAAAAGTATTATCAGAACAAAGCCACACTTCACCATCTCTTCCCTGTCTCATTCCTCCAATCATCCAATCTACAATCACGGGTGAATCAATGGATGACAGGCCAGAAAAAAGAATTAAACATAGAAATAGATTGCTTTCATTTCCTTTGAAGAAGAGAGCAAACTTTGTATTTCTATTGAATTAAATAACGCGTGTGTCGGTTGTAGATCATCCTGATTTCAGCCAAACTACTAAACGGTGGTCTTTCCTTTCTCTCTCCCTTCTCATACTATAAGAGAGAACCCGAATTCATAAACGAGTCTCAGCACTTACACATTATTGATCTAACTACGAGCCTGAATGGACCAAAGACTTTATGAATTAAGTGGACAGTGCATGGATGGGATTTGCCCGTGGTTTCGTTGATCTATATATTTCATCTTTTCTGAGCGATAAAAATCAAACCGAAAAGTTGTAAAGATAGATGATCAATCTATTATTGAGTATAGTTCTCAAGAAACATGAAACATCGAATACGAGATTGTTCATAAAACTATATGTAGGTATGAATTAATCTAATGTTGAGATAATTACATTATCTCTATGTAATGAATTGTTTCAATTAAAAGTGGCGTAATCTCAATACGTGTGTACAGCAACCCAGCTGTATACTCAACAGTA
>JAYRBW010025072.1:0-12473 GCA_036023295.1 Invenusta paracnida
AACTATCCTATATTACCTACTACATAGTTCGCTTAGCTTTACTAGCTAACGACCTATTGCCATAGGTCTAGATTATAGTTAACACTTTGGTCTAAGACAAATTTAATGATAACATCAGCGCAAAATACGCAGTTATTAATTTACGTCGATTATACTGAGAAATAGTTAATTACAGATTTATTAAGTTAGTTAGGAATATTGACATGAAACAGAATAAATGTAAACTGTAAAATATAATCAGTTAAATATAAACACGGGAGAGATAACAAAGAATCAAAGTGTTTTAAATATATTAAGAACTACACATCTAAAATGCACAAGTAAATCAAAAAAGATTTATGAAGTATGAATTAATATACATTTACAGCTGGCAGTTATATACACTTGGAAAGTAATCTATTTCAATGGAAATGTGTTATTGTCAATCAATATGATGAAAAGAGTAGTCATAATTTCTTTCCATTTTATTATTTTCTGCGTATAATGTGTTTGGGGAAAAATCTCTTAATTTTAAGCATATTATAAAATAAACCTCTAAAAATAACTACATTTAAAGTAAAAATAAATAATGTAGGTGGTAAACTGAAAAACTAGTTTTTATGTTTGAAAAAATATGCAAAGATATTGTCTAATACACAAGTTGTTCGTGCTATTATTATGCTGCAAATCGTAATTTATTCCAAATTCAATTCACATTATTAATTGAAATGAGATAACGTATCCTATTAGTTACTACATAGACATAAGAACTAAAACCAATTATAAACTTTATCTATATATATAAATAAAATAAAATAAATATTACGTGTAATCTAAATTAATAAAATAATTCTCTTTCGGCCTTTTTACACAATTTGACGACAAAGATATATGGCCGTAGATACAAAAGCATGTAACTATATAATTTGCGCTTAGATAAACATATGTATATAACTAAAACAAAGTAATTTATTATTTATTGTTTATTTGTTTGTTAACTTAAAGGGTATATTTATAGTTTTCAAAAGTCAAATTAGAGAATTGTGTTCCTATTAAAAAATAAGTAATGAGTTATTCTGGTTACAGATTGCGTGTAAAGGTTTATTTTTTATGAATTTAACGATTGAAGGAATATACCGGAAATAAAATAAGAGTATATATTATGTTATGTATAAGTATATATAATATGTATCAAAATAATAATTTATAATATATCATTAAATGTGATTATGCATATATACGGTATCATATGCGTTTAAAAGAATTTAATGAGCTACATTAATGGCTTACGCTAGAAGTTCAAACTGAAACTTATAATATTACAGTTAGTAAAACGGAAGAAACTTTTGCAGCACCAGTCAGTTAAGCTCACATGAAATTTCTCCCCCTATATTTGAGAGTAATCAGCAAGGTAAATTAAGTTGACTGTCCCACGGACTAAATTAAATAATATCTGTCAATCTGCCAACAAAGGTTAACCGCATTGCTAGACTTTGATTAATACCTCGAGTTTGAGTTTATCGTTGCATTTGTTTTTATTATCAATTAAAAACAAAAGCTCATTATATTGTTATTAAATAAAGCATAAAAATCAGTAAAAATTACCGCTTAATAGGACAATTTTATTCCATATTTATAATAGAAGGTATTGTTTCTCAAAAACTAAAAGTTATCTTGGCTCTTATACAGATAAGATTTCTTTCGCTATTCATTTCAATGAAAAATATACACGTATTTATAAAAGGTGCAAGATTAGAAACAAACGAATACTTGATTGGATCAACTGAATCACTGAACAAAAGAACATTAATATCTCATTTAATTGGCATTATGTTCACATAAAATATTAGAAGCACACAAATTAATTAAATTTGTTAACCTGAATTTTGACGTCAGGCAAATGCCGTATTATATAACATGTTTTACTAGCAAATTACTAGCAAAAATTTACTAGCAAAAACAATGATGCGTATATACATTTTTGGTTTTATATTTCTTTATTATTCTCATTTTTAATAATTAAATTTATTGTATAAAATATTAAGCAACATAAATTGTAAGAAGAAATATATCTAATGAAATAGAATTACACCAAAATATTAAAATATTTATAAAATAATTAAAATAAACAATTTTTCTTTTAAATATATTTTATATATAAATTAAAATTTATATTTAAATATATTTAAAAAAAATCGAATATTACGTTTATACAGTTCATTTACAAGCGCGTAATTGAAATAAAATTTATTAGAATACTAAATTTTATTTTTAATATGTCAATCGTTATTACGATTACAGCAGTTTTAATAAAAATAGAACGGTTTGGCATAGCGAAAAAATGTGTAACTGTGCATATTGATAAGCGTCAATAAATAATTATATGAATTGTTTTTTACACTGTCCTCTGATATTGTCTCTAGAAATTTTTGTAAAATCTTTAACAAAATATCATAATATCATATTATACGACTTTCGATTATTATCGATTACAAATGAGGTAATCTCAGGACATCTCTAAATGAGTGACGTGATTAATTAAAGAGGGGATTCAATTCAAAACACTGGTTATAATTGATTTTAAATAAATAAGACAGACGGAAGGAAGGCTATTAAACGAAATAATTTAGCCCACCTCCCCATCCCCAGGTATCATCGTGTATTAAAGGACACCTCATACCTCAAGTTCTAGAGGGGGAACTGATCTGCCATAATATATTTACCAGCATAGTATCTCAAGCTTGCATAAAGCACATTTTCTTCAGAATAGACAACTAGGGTACTCGAGGAATTTATCATAAGATATACTAGGTCTGTTGGTGCATTTTCTGAAGTAACTTGAGTTGAGGAGAGAGATTGTGAACCCGAATTAGTTCAAGTGGGGTCTTAAAAGGACGAGTTGGTCGAGTGATCTTCACTCATTCATTTTCATTGAGGGAAAATGGAGATGTGTATAAGAAGAATATTTGGTGAAATATCAGTTATAATAACGACAACTTTGAAAAGGAGCTTATTAATTACTAGTTTACGTTTTTCTATAGTCCAAGAAATTACATTATCTATCCATTACCTATCACTAATCCTTTTGTAATATATTTCGAATAACGATAAGAATGGTCTCATTAAATTAGAATATATTAATCATAAATAATCTTAAATAATTAAGAATTTACTTAAACGGGTTTTAAAGTATACAGAACAATTCTTAATAATTAGAAATCATTACATCATCTCATTTTTAATAATATTTCAAACCTTTTATTATAAAACGACAAATGTTCCAACATTAAATATATAATAAACATTGATTCCTTAAAAAGATATACATAGTTGGTACTTTTTGACACTTATTTACTAGTCAGTTATTTTCAAGTCTATCAAAAAGCTTAACAATTTATATTATATATTATTCTTTATATTTATACGTATAACGGTATAACTGTATTACGGTAGCCTCTTTGTTTCTGGTGCTTCAAAAATAGGTGGGGTGGTGTCTTATAATAGAATATTTTCTTTTTGTTGTTTTTAACATCATAAAGAATAATATTACAAATGTATTGATTTTATATGTTTCCTTTCTAAATACATATACTATATGGAACGATATTTCAGAATATATCTTGAAAGCAAATGAATTGCCTAATGCTGTCTATTAATAGTGGAATAAAAATGTTATTAAACAATTAGACTACTGATTGTTATACATTTAAAAATTGATAATATCTATTTTTTAAGTAGATTTTTTAGATATCATTAAAAGCTAGATATCATTAAAATTTATTAACATCTTGACATGTTTACATTTAAAAATTGTAATATTACTTTGTTTTTTTCTCTGATTTTCTTTACTATAAATTAGTAAATTTTCAAGGTCATAATATTGATAACCGATTCCTTCCTCATTTGTATCCAATATTTTAAGTGTTTTTAATAACTACCTGTTAATTTAAATTAGTAAAATTTGTTTCAAATAATTTCTTATGTTTTATATGTATATCGTTCATATATTTATCTGTTCATTAATAAATTTCAGACAAACTTTTATTGAAATAATCTCATTTTATTACTGACCCTATAATGTCACACATACAGATAAGAAAAATATATTTGACTTCTTCGTCTATACATTATATTTTACATCATAGGGTGACTCATTCTATATTGGAACAACATATTGAATGTTTGATAAAAAGAGACGATTGACGTTAACGTATTTCTAAGGGATAAAAAGTAATTATTTAAATATTTGTGTCTATATGTGAATATTTATTATTTGACTAAATTAAAAAAATAATTCACATTTTTCATTTATACACGTGCGTATTTAGTGTACTGATGCCAGCTATATAACATTGTTAGCCTCATATACTATGTGTTGCGAAAAGTTTTGAGAGACTCTTTTGAAGCAGACCGTATTATATACCGAAGGAAGAAGAAATAAATGAGTAACACTTAAATCAGCAGCCCGAAACTCATAGAATTTTCATAATTTATAAATCAGGAAAAATAGATTGTTAAGTGTTCATGCCCATTAAGCAAGGTTTGAATAGTAACTATTTATTATGTAAATATATGAATAACTCTTTTTCAAATAAACATCTTCATAATTAGCAGGTTGATGTTATATTTATGTTTAACAAAATTATGATATTTTAGCGAAATTTTCGAAATTGAATCACATAGAACAGGTGAACCTGTGCACTCAAATTAAACAAAAGTCTAATTTCAAATATTACTGTGAGAGACATTAACGGAATTGAATGTGTAAAAATAGTAGTTTTATCTGCCTTCGAATCAAAAAGCTTATTTCATCACATTATTCGAAGTTCTAAATATATCTCCTTAATTAATCATGATCCAGATTCTCGCCAGTATTCGTCGCAATAACTATAACAACCTTTTATAATTACTAATGACTGCTTGGTCAAATTCTTTGGAAAAACATATTTTGAAATATTTGCTAGCTTCAAGCTTTTAGATTCTGATGTTTGCGAATCTGTAAGGAACTCATAATATCTAATCGAAATCGGGTTATTCACTATTCTCACAAACTGCCAAACTACAGTTGTCTCTACTAGTAGTATGTAGCTATGACCGAAATAATTTATACCAATATAAACATTGTGAGGCATTAAATTAAAAAATATATTATAAAGTTTGGTAGAGAGTAGATATAATAAACAAAGTAAACACAATCAAAATTAAAATATATTTAATTGTACAATGCGTTTCGAGACAGCAATGTTTTCTCTTTAGATACCATAAATATGAAATTGGCAGAAAATATTTTGTACTAGTCTAGAATAATAAATTGAACAAGAAAAACAAAATACAAAATACATACAATGCAGGTTAAGGGGTCTTAGCAATGACTAGTAGATTAGTATGTACATTATAGACCATTATGTAGGCTATGGGTAGACTATTATGCAATATTACCCGCCAAGTTTAGTACCTGAATAGAGAACATTTTTGTTTTGAAACTCATTGTGCAGTTCATGTTCTAAATGTATTGTTAATTGTTTTTACCTTTTTGGATTTATTATATTTATTTCAATACCCTTGCTTATGAGTTAAATAAATTGCAATACATTTTCCATTTTTACCTAATTATTTAAATATTTTCTAATATCATATCAGAAAATATCAGAAAAAAAGATATTTATTATTAGGTGTATGCATGTATATTATCTAGTCAAAAATGGAAAACAAAACTGCATTCATAATTATGCATCATAATGCAATAATAGCTACATCAATAGATCTGAGTTGTTCAATGGTCCTCAGCGTAATCATGAAAATAACTAATAAATCGTAAACGAGAACACATATTAGATTATTTTGTTTATTGTTGAGGATAATATAGCTTAATGTAGTTAAACATTCAAAGGGGATTCTTACTTTGCCGAAATATCATCAGGCCTGTAGGCTAACCGTACGTAGATACGTACTGTAGTACCTATTATATAATTGTCAGTTTAATTTAGTATTATGTATCGAGAACAATATAATTCCTGTTAAAAACCTGCTGTTAAGGTAATGTGTATGCAGTATCTTGTTTAGATATTTCATATTTTTGGGGACATTACGTGTTGATTTTAAATGGGGAATTAATAATGAAACTAGATTAGGATCTTCAATATTGATACTGAGAAATTGAGGAGGATTTTTAAAAGTATTTCATGAGTCATTTATTTATATTACACATTATAATGATTTTTATGTATGATAAGAATATAATATCATACAAACAACTAGGATGATACATCCTTTTTGGCAGGGCTATCGGTTATACAATAAAATGATTTTATTACCAACTTTGGCTTCCTCAGCTGGCTAGTATATATGTATATACTTGTATTTGGATGCATGGAAGTACATGATTTAGACCTGTTTGTACACTGCAATAAAGACATTATCAGTAATTTATAAACTGTTTACAAGGGGCTGGGAAATAAACAACAGCAATGTGGCAGACATAAACTTTTACTAGAGTTAACGACGCACGTATTATTGTCAAATACGTATACAGAGGAAACATGAATAAATCGTAGACTTCGATCAGTGTATCAGTTTTGAACACGTGTAATATATTATTTCAATAGACGTCTTACGTTTCAAATGAAATGTTATAGGTACGATTCTTTTAGCGATGCATGAAAATCGGACATTATCCTATAGTGTACTTACCTATAATGAAAAAGTCAAAAACATTTATTACCTTTAATATTTACCTAATAAAACAACATACAGTCAATATACCTACAGACATCATAGAAATATTCAACTATCCGTGATCTTTTATAGAGCATTATAGTATTTTTTGCGTTGCCACCATTCAGAAAGTATTTTTTTTATATCATAACCGCACCTCCCTCCCACTTCCTGAACTTCCTATGCAGACGATGGGGTAGCCTTAATTCTCTTCAATACTAATAGCAACATTTTTATGGTGTGCTTTATATAGCTATATCGATTACGCAGTCAGTTGAGCTGTTCACGTGATCCAAATTTCTAAGCGTTTATATATTTTATGGTTTCTACGACAACCGTGTTTGTTCACTTATCCAAAAGTTTTTAACAGCACCGGGTAAAACTTAATATAAACAATTTGTTTAAATTGCCCTATTCTGTAGTATATTGCTATTGATTTTGTAGTATAATATATAATATATAAATAATTATTAAATGCCATCATAAATTTGTTTTTCTTCTGAACAGTTTATCATATGTATTTATATTTATTTTAATTTTTATAAAGAATACATATCGGGATTCCCATTGAATGTCAGAAATAACATGAATTGACCAAGAAAGGTATTATTTTCATTGTTAACAATTTATACAAAACAAAAATGGTTGAGGCCCAAAGATGTAATCAATTATTAAAATGAAGACTTTAAATATTGATGTGCTAATAATCTATATGTAAATTAATTATACCTTTTAAACAAATAAAATAACCGTGTAAGAAAATCTAGTTATACTCATTTATTAATCGAATTTGAAAGAAGAAGAGCAACGTATTAATTTACTATAAGAAAAATGTTCTTTTATGTAGCTCCGTTGAATATACAATTTAGTTAAATTTATTTAATATTACTTGCAGGTTCTTGAAATACTTTCAAAACCAAAAAGTAATACACATATGTAATAAATAATAAAAGGATATTTCACTAATATTTTAATCGCCAAACTCGCCAATTTTATATATTGAATAATTAAATGAGATGCTATAGAATGAAATTCATTATAATATTTATATTTTATTAATTGTGTTTTTCAAGGAAACTTGTCAGATATAATATATACTTCAATATTTTTATGAATATTTAAATTAGCTATAAACGTATTTAATAGTTAAAAACATGCAAACTACGTTATCGAGCAAAACAACTTTTTCTTCTGTCTATATTTAATACATTGAATATATGTATACAAACACCCCTTTCTCTATAAATATACGCACATACGACCATAGCAATAATAAACCGTCGATATTAAACATCAAAAACAAATACATTTGATATAGGCCATACTTATGTATATACTCGTATAATATGATTCCACTAACATTTCACATTGAAATAAACTAGTACGAGTATATTAGTCCCAAACATATGCTCTAATCCCGCAATTGAAAATCACTCGCCTCTTTTTACGTGTTTACTTAGTCGGCCAAATTTTGATCCCTTTATATATTCACCTAATATATACTTAATCTCTAAAAAAGATAAACCAATTTATAGTTCATATTTTAGTCAATTGATTGGTTGAAGATTGAAACTTCTATGCATTAACAAATTAGTTATACTGGTAAATTATATACGTCTGTACTTTATGCGTTATACGTTATGATGCGTATAGACAGGATAAGTGCGGTGATTTGGAGGAGTTCTTCCAAATTTTGGAACAATTTATTTATGAAAAGTGCAATAAATATATTTTTAGAAGCTAATAATAAATGTTTTTATGCGTACATGTACAGCTAGTAAAGGACACATGTATGATAGATGTATATAGATGTATAGATGTATAGGTGTATAGGTGTATAGATAGGTGTATAGGTATAGATAGGTGTATAGGTGTATAGATAGATGTATAGGTGTATCTTCATTTCAGTATATATGTACATATATCTGTCAAACCAAATTATGTTTTCTATTGTAATCTTATGTCAAACTTCTAATCAACATTTTCACCGCGATCGTAAAAGGTAATATTTATATTTCATACTTATAAGATTCTTTCTAAAATACTGAACGGAAAACATTATTAATTACTAAATATATGTACAAATGTCTTTCATTGATGTGTTAACTGCTCCTGAAGCCTTATATATGTACATATTTATCGAATTCTACATATTTTATATTTTCAAAAATTAATCATAATAGGTCTTTTCGAGCATAAGTTCGTTAATCAGTAAATTTGTTTAATGTAATAATAAGTTACTATCATAGAAACATAGAATATAATTTATTATGCTTAGACAGTAAAAAATCAATATAGTGTCATCAAAAGTAACCGAAACTGGAATATTTTACACCTGTTGCTAACTTACTATACAACTAAATAAACGTATCTTATTGACTATATATATGAATATATTTATCAAATATTTAAATATAACAATTATGTATGTCATGCAAGACACACACTTAGCAGTATAAGAATGCAATCTTGCTGTTTTAAAGTTTATGAAGTTTGGAAATCGGGTAGAATTGATGTCTTCAATCTCGAACAAGTTCAATAAATTATGCATATTATTTGTTGTTTTAATTTTTAACGTCGCTTAAAGTTTTTATAAGCTATGACTCACGAATTTTTAAATTAACTTTAAATATATTCATAAGCATCTACAGTCAAGTTTAGACACACATGTACAGCTAACGATCAATCATTTCTTCTATCAAAAATAATTTTAACGAAAACAGTGGCAGTTGATGAAATTCATTACGTTTTACGAATTTAACTTTGTAGGACTTTTTTAGAGTGAAATTAATTGCTACTTTTGACTAATTTATTATCATACATCAGCTGTACCAAAATTCTTTAAGTATCAGGAATTGCGGTTAGAAAATTCAATTGAAATATTACGTAATATCTCTGGAAAGACAAGATTGAATAACTTTTCCTATCCACTATATATTTTATGAGTGGGAGAAAGGGTATAGTAATGAAATTTTAAAGCAAAGAATTTCTTTGTAAAGATAAAGCACGTATACATATAGAACAAATGGAAGTAGCGTTTATTCCAAAAAGTTAAAATATACCTACCTGTCTCACCCACAACATCACCTTGATATATACATAGTTGGCATAATACACTTCCATTAAGCAGCAACATTCATTGTGAACGAATCATCCGCTAGAATAACTTGTAATGGCAATCCATTCAGAGCTACTTCCCTAAAACTTAAACGAAAATGTATGAAAAGAAGAACATTTATTTTTCCAGCATCCATTAAGTTATTATGTGAATTTTTTGCTATAACTAAAATAAACGTTTGTGATTTTAAATACGTATGAAGCATTAGTTTATGATTATAAAGACATGGTTTAAATATTCAAAATTGTATATGAAATATAGAAATTTCTTATTTACTGCTATTAAACGTTTTTGTATAATTCCAAAAATCAATTAAAAAATTGCAAAAACATATTTCTGTTAATTGAATTAATTCGAAAATACTAATAATATTTGTCATGTTCAAAGCTTAATTACAAAACCATTTGCAATTAAATTTAAACTATGATCAAAACAAATGATAATTGTTTAATACACGCAATAAACAAAAAGTGTATCAGTTTTTCTTCTTCTCCACATATAGTTTGTACCTACTCTTAAAATATTTTGATGGTATCACCGCTTTCCAACTTTCTTATCTTGTCATTGTTATCTAAACTTATCAATCAAATAGTGCGTTGTTTTGCCATGAAATTCAACTTATATATTATATGCCATTTATTTAATCTATTGTGATTTGAATAATTCCTAAACAATTATAATTTTTGAAATTCTTTTATATTTTTTATTTTTGTATATTATTATATTGGGAGGTACGTCATGGAATATCAAATATGTTACTATACTTCTAAAAAAGAAAACTTGAAATTATTGAGAAATTATAGTGCATGTATATGCCTAAAAAGTGACTAAACAATCGATTACATTACTAAATTATAACGGGAATAATTAAACATTTAACTAAAAATTCAGCTAATAATATAATCTTGACTAAACTCATACATTTTAAATTTATTTAAAACTTAATTTTGTGTTAATACTAATAAAGGTATTGCATTTTCATGATATCTCTATTTCTATTTCTATTTTATTTAATACTATATTTAGTATTCGTAAAAATATTAAAGTATATAAATGGTTCAATAAAAGTGTATTTTATAAAAGTATATTGCGTATATCGCTTTTCAGGTAAAACTAAACTAAAGTGGTTCAATTATATGTTTTGTATAATTTTCGTCAGTAGGTACTAATCGCAAAACAAAAACAAATTATAACCTATATATACAGGAAAAACTAAAATTCAGATTACATAAATAATATAACAGACTCTATTATAATTTTGTGATAATTTAGTTAAACGGGTAATAGATATGTTAAGAAAAATATAGTAAATGAGACTTAATATGAAACAGCAGAAGCATATATACTTGATCTAAAAATAATAAAATACCATCGCTTTCTATAAAACTATATTCATTCAATTTAGTAAAAAATATCATTTATAAACCTAAACAGTAGGCTAAAATCTGTTCATTTTGCAATTTTTACTGAAGAAAATTATGCGAAGCGTCTATTATATTTCTTTCATTGATTTTTTACTTATTTGATATGCGCAATAAACTTAGTTTTATTACAATATATGACCGAACTTCAATTTTATGATAATAATTATATTATGCAGAGAGGAAAACTATATTAACATGCATGCACCAACATTGGTGAGACCATCAAATTGGTTGCGAATCTCGAAGATCATCCTACCCTGTTTTATACAATTAAAGAAGGTTTCTGTTTTACTGCGCTATAAAGTGTATTGCTATTTTAAATTTGTACTTATTTCTAAAAATACTAAATATATCCTAAAAAGATAATATATGTACCTTTTTATATACCTTTTTTATATACCTGTTTATATTTAAATTAAGATGAACCATATTAACAGATAAAAATTAGATAATGTCATAATATACTGTAATTATTATATCACACGCTGGGGCTGGACAAACTTTTAGTCGAAAAAAATTGAACAGACATGAAGTAAGTTTTGATATACACAGAATTGAGTTCTAAGTTTAGTAGTATAATTTAAAAAAAATCGTTGGTTTAGTTTTTGAGATATTTTTAAAAAGTCGATAATTTCAAAAAATCAATAAAATGTATGATTAGCTCAAATTAAAAAAAAATTGAACAGGCATTAAATCGGTTTTATTTGGTCACTCTAGTAGTTAGAAGTTGATAACAGAAGAAAAATTAATAATCGTTGATTTAATTTTCTAGGTATTAAAAAATTGATAATTTCAAAAAATTAATTAAATAGTACGGGGTTAAAAAAATCGAAAAAGCATAAAATCGGTTTGATTTGGACACTATTGTAATAAAAAGTTGATACTAAAAGAAATATTAATAATCGTTTGTGTAATTTTCGAGATATTCCAAAGTAGATACCAAAAACACCCCAAAAAAGCATCAATTTGTTCATTAAGTGTTTTTGGTGTTTGTTTGGAAATATCTCGAAAAATATACAAACGATTATTAACATTTCATTTAGTATCAACTTTTAATTACAATAGTGACGAAATAAAGCCGATTTTATGTTTTTCAATTTTCTTTTTTAATCTTGGGCTATTTAATTAATTTATTGGTTTTTGAAATTATGGATTTTTTTAATACCTAGAAAATTAAACCAACGATTATTAATTTTTCTTCTGGTATCAACTTCTAACTACTATAGTGACCAAATAAA
>JAYRBW010025083.1:0-12472 GCA_036023295.1 Invenusta paracnida
ATCAAAATTAACTTATGGATATCGAAGGACATCGACACGACGAGGCATTAACTTTAGAAGCATGGCGTATCAGAATATTTTTATGAGTTGATCATGATGTCATCAATACCATCACTGCTCAGAAATGTCACAATTGACGTGCTCGAGTTTTACGTCACATACCTGCATTTGTAGTTGGTAACACCATAGAAGGTTAATTTTTACTAAACTGCTGACTTTTTGTATATATTTTTAATATAATTATGTTCATTAATATTGATTAACATTATTGTATACTTAATGTGTTTAGACCATAATCATTTCTTTTTTAATGAAAATGAATATCTTTTTGTGATAATGAATTTTCTTTTTGTGATAATGAATTTTCTTTTTGTGAAATAAATAATTAAATAGAACCTACTATTGTACATCTGTTTAAAAGAATAACCCTTTCGTCATGTTGAATTTATTATTTTCAAAATTCTGTTAAAATGAACTTATATTATACTAAATTTAATAATGAATCTTTAAGCTGTTATCGAGAATGTGAAAAGCTATATACATGTATATATGTAAATATATATATATGTATATATGTATATATAAAGCTATGTATATATGTTACATAATACATATATATACATATATATTCAATTATATTTTATAATTATAATTTATATATACTCAACTGTTGAATTTTTGTATAATATAATATACTTTTATATAAATATGTTCAATAGTATGGTTAGCATAATTGTACTTAATATGATTATAGAAAATAATAATTATTTGAAATATAACTTTTCACATTCTTAATAACAGTTTAAAGATTCATTTATAAATGTTTGATCGACTAAAAGTTAAATCCCAGCGTTCGGAAATCAACAGCGTCGACGACTTGAAAGATGTCCTCACTGAAGTCTGGACTATCATCAATCCGCCTTACACGTCCGACGGACAACAGCTGCTTGGTGGGAACGACTTCAGCGCTACTGAAGTTGATTGCACATATCTCGAACATTTTAGGTGACATACTAATTTACAAATTTATATTAAATTTCTTGACATTTTATGTGGCAATACATGTTTACTATAAATTTACATTAAATTTCTTGACTCTTGCTGGACAATATAATATAATATAAATTTTAAAATTAACTTAAATTAAAGTAATTAGTAATAATATAACATCAATAATACTAAAATGCATTTACATTAAATTAAATTTTATTTACTTTACCAAATTGCTAGTATAGATCAAAAGCAAGATTTTTGAAACCCAAAAGACGATGTTAAGACGATAACAAAAAAAGGAAAAAATCGTTTTGCGTAAATCACATGTGTATATTCAAGATTCACATAAAATGAATATCTTTTAATCACTATGTGAGTTAACACTTCTGTTCCGACTACATTTGTTTGAATGGCTGCATAGCTTTTCGACTAACCATGTTCTGTTTAATACCTATTACGTGACTGTCTGAAATTTTAAATAGTTACTTTGAGCCTGATCACTTTGTTGCATCATGTCTAACATATTGTTAATCTGATTTACACTGATCAGAGTTTACTGGACTAAAAGTATAGGTGCCGGTAGCTTATACATATATAATTGATAAAATAAATTAAAAATGGAATTCTTAACATAAACTAGAGGTGAAAGAATCTTGTCGCTAAACGGTTACATGTTACGAATTATCAAAAACATTTGGGCAAAGATTATTGGAAGTGTAGCCTTACGGCCTGTCGTTTCACAGCTATTACGGAAAACGATGCCCTACAAACTACAAAGGTCAATCATACTCACCCCGGAAGTTTCCAAAATAGAAATAAAAAAAGCAGCTGAATCGGCTAAACAGTGTGCTGTTGGAGAGCCTTATTTATATCAATTATGTTTATATGACATTTGACTTGAAGTTTAAATCTAATGTCTTATTATAATTGCCTTATTGACTTTTATTTGTACCAATTAATTAGGTGAAATACAATAGGCTGGTCTTCAACAAGAAGTATTAGGCGAAAAGCAATTAGGCAAAAGCAATTAGGCTACCTAAGTTTAGCCATAGCGCATATTTTTTAATTTGATTGACGTTTCACAGTAAGAAAGTTTGTGGGGAAAGAAGCAATATCACTAAATCAACAATCTAAACTTAGTTTAACACGCTTATTGTCTGAGAGACAGCCTATTTTTTTACAATCAAAATTTTGGCTTTGAAGTAGTACTTGAGGTTACCGTTAGGTATAGCTATAATTATATTTAAAATAAAATTTTGAGCTTTTTTACTCCAAAATGAGTACTACGAGCTATACATGAATCACACTTTGATTATGTACATAAATGAGTGTCAACAAGTTATTTTGTAATTTTATTTAACTGCTGTAAATGTCCTGTGATTGAAATAAAGTGTGCTTCAAGCAAACACTGAATCAATTATGAAGTATAGCGGTCAAAGTATCATTATACAGCAAATGTAACATACTTTGCATGCTATTTCATGTTAAGCCATGCTATGTTATTATAGTAGAAAACTCATAACGTTAAAAAATGTTTTATTAAACTTCGACGTTTTGATATCAACAATTAGAAATTATTATCAAGAATAATAAAGTGATTACATAACAACACTTAACATTTATATATAGAGCAAAGGAACAATTCTACATTAAACGACCAATGAGATGACAGCAAAGACAAAATAATAAAAATGGCACAGTGCCACAGGGTTAATTTCATTGAGTTAAGAAGATTATATTAAGCGGTCGGTTTAATTAAAATTCAGGTCTATTTCATGTAAATAAATTGACCGTTTCTACCTTCCTTAACTCAATGTACCTGAGCTCGGTAAATCACGCTGCGGCACTGTGCCATTGTTATTATTTTGTCTTAGCTGCCATCTTATTGGTCTGTGCTGTTAAGTGCTGTTATCTAATCACTTTATTATTCTTCCTAATGATCTCTGGTATCGAAACGCCGAAGTTAAATAAATTATTTTTTGACATTGTGAGTTTTTTACTATTATTTTCACAGTGAATTGGCTGTTATTATTTTTGACCTTCCTATATATTATGTTTTATTATCCTAAAATTGCATGTTTTGGTATGTAAATAATGATGCTCTGCTGGCATATCAAGACGTGTTATGTTTTACCATCAAAGCATCATGCTTTGTAAAAGCATAGCATAGCATTTATAGCATGATGCTTTTATAATGATAACTAGTCTGTTATAGTGAAGTGGCTCAATTATATGTCAATTATTGTTTAGTTTTTAAAGCCACGGTAAATTATTATTCTGTTGGCATACGTCATTCGGTTACATATTAAATTTTTATACCAAAACAGTTATACTTACTGCCTTTATTTTGTTCAAATAGTATTTCAATAGGTATATTAGCTACATATGTTATAAAAATAATTTTCTCAGAAATGAATTAAATTTTAGAACATTGCAATAATCTCCATTCTATGTTTACGAACTGCAATAACAGACATTTAATACTAGCGTAAAATTGTCAAAAATAGATAGTTTGATTTTTATTCTATTTATTTAGTATCAAATAATATGACCTATTGTTGAAATTGCAATAAATATGCTTTCTAACGGTCTAATCCATTACATTTAATATTAACGATTTCAATAAAGTAATATATCGTATTGATTGAATTTTGGTATTTCAAATATGTAACATAATACTTAAAGTGTTTGTTTGCATAATACACAATTTCAGACAAATCAATAGTTTATTTTCAAAGTTATTAAATTTTAGGTTCCGACCCTTTTTATGACCTGTTATATCTATTAACTGTGTTATGTATATTTACATAAAATTGTAAGGATGATTTCCTCATCTGTTAATATTATAAAATGCAGATTAATATGTTTGTACTTTTTAATTGTAATATTGAATTAATTGTATAATTAATTCAAATTTCAAATACTCAATTTAGTATAAATTATCAATTGTTTATGTGGGAAAAGCAACTCAGATACAAATAATATAAAAATGAAAACAACTTATAATTTTTAAACCAGACTCAACAAAACATATATTTTTGTAGATAAATTATACAATCAAATCTAATAAATTAGCATAAACATTTATCGCACAATAGATAACACTTTTTTAATTTCCATTTTACAAAATATAACACGTATTTAATTTTTATAAGTGTCACATTTGTCTGAATTGCTTAAAGTATAAACATAGCTAAAGACAAAAGAAACTTACAAAGCAAAGGGTTGCATATTATTTCTAGAATCAGTAGACTAGATGTGTAAAGACGTATAAACTAAATTTTGGACATGAGAAAAAGTTATATATGAGTGTTTCAAAAAAGTTAATCAGGCACGATTGCTCCCCACGTCGTAACAGCGTTATATATCGATATGTTTTGGAGTGGAAAACTGTGATTGATTAAAAATCGAAATGTTGGATAAATTTCCTTTTATTTTAACAAGTAGTTATACGTTGACTTTTGAGATCGATAAATACATGGAATGCATACAATATAAAGATATGGAGCATAAATCAAAACTAAATAATAACTCTACAAACACCATTCCTGGTTAGTAATAAACATTCAAGAGATAGTTTAACAGTAGATATATTACTAAATATATTGTTAATGTTTTTTAAAACAAATAGTTAATACTTTATTTTTTCATATTGTATTTTAATATGATTTAATTTTAATACTTTCAATAATCATGTGTTACTTATATGCTCTAATGGAAATGATTAAATATTAACAAAAGTGCCGTCGATTGCAGGATATGTAACATATATATTGAATATATTGAAATCAAGTTGTCAAAAGCTGCAGACAACTTATGCAAAACAAGAATATTTCGTGCACATCCTGACCAATGAAATTGAATGATTCTATTACGTTTCTAGACTGGCATTCTAATGTAAACAACACTTACCTGCAGTATCGTTCTCGGTTTAATTAAGGCCAACAGCTATTTAATATAAATTAAGTTGAGGTAGACTAATTTTCTTTTTGTTACCCAAATATCACCAAATACATGCCTTTTTATATCTATTAAAATAACTACTTTAAAAAAAGTTAGATATAATTTTAGTATTTAAAGTATGTTTAGTGGTATTTAGTATGTTTGAAGTTTTTATACTTATGCATAGTGCATTTTTTCTAAGGTTTTTTTTTATTCAAGAGACATTATCCTCTATTCGAATAATTCTTGTCATATCAACATATTATAATTATAATTAAATATTCGATGTTAAGAAATGCTGCCGGACATAAGCAATGCCATTATTCGCACCTAGTCTTTTATATTTTAGTTTCTTACAAATTTCCCTTTAGCCTTGGGAAACAATTTATGCGCATTTAAATTGTCGATATTTGTGACTGTCAAAACGTTTCCTCCAACGAGCAATTCAAATAAAAAGTACAATTATATTTATTGTATTAAAATTACTTGAATAACTACTTAAAACTGACTGTTGTTATATATCAAACATAAAATAACCATATATGTATTTATACTAAATACATATATATTACATGTATATATAACTATTCTTAATTAATAAGCTTTACGCAATAATATAGTAGTAATATAATTACTAAACTTCGTTTTTCTGAGAGTTTATCATGATGCAAAAGTTTATAATATTAAAAACTAATGCTTGCAAGCATTTAAGCAATATATACTTCCGAAATTCAATCCTTATTATTTTAATAAATAAATGATCAATTAATTAACTCTTAAAATTATAAAATAATGTATAAGTTTGATGGTTTGTCGCAAATGTTTGCTAATCTAAAAAAGTATTCCTCAAATAAATAAATTGATTGCAATTGACACAGTTGTCGTCTGGTAGCAGTGTGAACCCACATATACATATTATTAACATATTGGAGCTACATATAGCTCGTTTTTAATTTGCCCCCCCCCAACCAAAAAACGTTCATTTATAGGTCTGGGCTTCTTGGAGGCTAAGGTATGAGACCAGCTCTGCCAATCCACCGATCATGTAGATGGATGTTCAAAGTTTCCCGTGCTAATAAGAAGAAGTGGGCAGGAGCTCCATCCTGTTGAAAATTTGTATTTCTATTTCGTTGTTGAGTTAGTACAGGAATTACTTTTGTCAGTAAAATTTCATTATAGGGTTCACCATTTACAGTTTCGTCCATAAAGTGCCAGTTGATTCCTTCAATTGGTGAGATCATTGCGCACACATTATTAATACATGTATGTACATTAACATATTTCATAAGCTGCGTATTTCACAAAACATCACCATGTCACAATATTAAGCGGTTGACACTTTAATTTAAAATAATTAAAACTAATATTTTTTTAAATATGATATGTTTTAATAAACTTTATTTAGTACCTATATTTTGTAGCTTTTAAAATTTGAAATATTTTGTCAAAAATGGTAATTAGTAATATATATATTTTAGCACGATAGCTAATATGTTAAGGGTATATTTTTATTGTAAAAGTACAATGATAACCCTTCAACCTGTCATTAGCTACAAAATATAGCTAATGTTAATTATAATAAACTATAGGTATTTTTTTTAATGCATTAACTTGTCATGTACGTGGCCACTCATTGTATTGTACACTTTTTAGATGTGGCAGCTAACAATGCCTACTTGCTCATGAAAGCTGAAAACACCAATATTTAACGGAAAGACTTGATCAAGCAACTGGCATTTCATTTGACAGAAAATCATGCTAATTTTTGACATAATCAGAATAATCATTTGCCCCACAGGTTCAAAATGCTGGTCATCTATACATGGTTTACAACAAGAAAATGCCTTGCAATAGCAAACGCTTAACAACAGAGTTTGTAACTGCAATATTTGCTTGATGTGTGTAACGAAGCTGTTTATCTATAACCTCGTATAGTTACGAAAGTATGCAATTTCAATTTTGTAAACTTTATTTTAGAATTTTGAACTTTATATTATGTTTAAGTTTTAATGCAATTTTTTGTGTTGAGTAGTTGTATATATCATGATGCTCATGTATGTATATATCATTTCGAAATTGTTGTTATATAATGACATAAATATGTTATCTAAAACATGTTTTTGATATAGCTGTAAAATGCAATATGACATATGAAATATAAAATAGCTACTGTCATACACCGATTTATATGACAGAATATGGGTTATTAAGAATTTTAAGACCTTATATTATATCATAGTAAAACTTTCAAGTACTTAAAATTGTTACTTAAATGTATATAGATATTTTTTAAAAAGATGAATATATTTCGGTGTTTACTCCTGTATTATAGTATGTTGATTAAATTAATGTTTGTGCAAAAATATGTTTTAAAAATATAATGAATGCAATTAAAATTAATAGTGTATATAACTAAAATAGCATCAAATAATATTTATTTAAAATCACTGATACCAAAATATAACAATATAAAATAATATAATATAACATTTTATACAATTGCTAATTATAATTTATATTGGTATTACAAAAATAATAATAAAACACGTCATTATTAAATTTTATGCAGTAACAGTTTTATTAATACAATTGTCTATTAAATTATTATAAATGAAACTTGAAAATATCCCACAATAGATATATTCTAATGAATAAATCAAATAATATATTTCATTAGATTTGAAATACGAAGTTGGAGCATCATGATAAATGCTTCCCACAGCAACTTGCAACAGAAACATATTATAATAACCATTTTCTGTAAAAATATCGAATTCTAAAATCATTAGTTACACCTAAATTAAAGCACTTTTCGAAAAACAATATGATTTTTTAATAAACGATTTATATGTTTGTTGAAAAATATAAAGAAAATATGTTAACAGATATCCTAGAGAATACACATAACTTGCATCAAATGCCAAAAAGTCTGACAATAATCCCCAATAAGTAAATGTGTTTTGATTTTTTTAACCAAAATACAATTTCATATTTTGAAATGACTTTTATATTTTTACGCAAATGTAAATATTGTCTAAATCGTGAGCAGAAAACATTTGCAATTAAATTATTTATATTCATATTCATATTCATAATGATATAATTTTGATAGATAAACTCTTTATAAAATTGTAAAATCGATGTGCTAGTTATCAAATTCTCTTAAAAAAATAATCGTCACAAAGCTCAGATGAGCAAAAATGTTTTTTCTGTTCACCTGTACAAAGGATCTGTACATTCACCTGTCATTCTGTACAGTCCCACAAAAGGTTTAAGGTAGTATTATTCTTAAGAACAATGACAGCTGTCATACTAATTATGCTCACGCTAACTACTGATACTTTACTAGCTTTAACAAATTTAAAAAATCATTATAAGGAATACATTTATAACCAGTCAATGTAAAATGCTATCGATATTTGCTGTAGATATTTTTTATATTACGTGTTTGTATTTCAGTAAATAATGACAGTATCTAATAGAAAAATGTGCTTTATTAATAAAAACTTATAAACAAATGATTTGATGTTATAAACTTAAAGAAGATTAGTACATATTATATATTGTAAGATTATGAATAATATGTACAGTGCGTCCACGAAAGGGGGTGTAAACCAGCGGAATAACATAATCCACTAATATAAAGCATAAACGTAGTAGTTGATGTTCATAGATGTAGCATAGATGTTAATATGTTAATAATACTCTTCAGATAGAACAATATCGATCTTTATAAAACGAATAGTTGTTAACTGTTAATTCTTAAATGCAAGTAAATTCTGCTGGTGACCAAAGGGATCCTCACGATATTTAATGCTTAATATTCTGTCATTTTTAATAGACCACTGTTTCCTGTAAAATGTTCTTAGTTTTAAAAATATAATCAGTTTTATAGTACTTATATATTTATGTTTTTGCTGGTTTACACCCCTTTTCGTGGACGCACTGTATACATACTAGTTTATTATATTGAAGTGACTTAAACTATATTCCAAAGGGAAAAGATAACACTCAATTACATAATAAAGATAAATTTTGCACATACAGCTTTTTTTCACAAATAGATGACTAATACATCGATTAACATGGAATGCAGAAATGTTATTCCATTAATATCTATTTCGTGAGCATGCGTTGTGAAAACTATTTTTACCATTCTTTTTAGAATGTTGAAGTGTATATCTTGCTAAAGATATATAGGTTTTGAACTTTTAATTGAAGACAAAATACATAGGATAGTGAAAGTTGAGATGTGGTCTTTCAAATACGTCCTACTGATTAGCTCGACGGAACTGAACGAGCACGAATAAGAACCTGAGGGCAGGTTTTGAAAACACAGTGGGACTGAATGTGCTGGTATAGAAGAAAAGAAAAACTTAGTTTCAAACACAACTCAGCTGCAGACAGTGAGCGGCAGTTAATTAGTAACGATCCATCTGTTAAGAACAACTGAAGGAACATACAGAGTAAGTCGCAACAAAATGAAACAACATCTTATTTTGGTTACACAGTGAGCGGATTGCAAGCTGGAGACTGACTCCTCTACAGTATCGTTGTGACAGCACAACATTAACAATGACGAAGTCGTGAATACGAGAGACAGGAATAGTAACAACTTGAACATAACTTAATTTTTTATTTATAATCTCCATCGCATTTTTCAAAAAATTCCAAATATATCTGACATACTCCTTTTTTATGGCGTGTAAATAATACTGCTCCATTGTAAAACCTGTAAATAACTCACTTATCTGTCTAAAAAATTGAAACATAAAATGTATTTAAATTGAATTATTGTATTATATTTCTTTTCAGATCCGGATATTGCATGTAATAAAAACAATTGCTGCTGTAACAAAGCAGCAAAAATCAAATATATTTTTAATGTGTCTTTAAATATTGAACAAAAAACAAGGTTATCTCCGAAATTATAATTATAATATTAATTTATCTTTCTAAATTTTAGATAATATAGAATTATCCACAAATTAATATGCGATTTTAAAACCCTTTAATAATATACGTTAATGATGTAAAGCAATAGTAACAAGACTAATTAAAAAGAAAATCATATAAGTATAGACATTTTAAAAGATACATAGAATATTAAGGTATATTTATCATCGAAGTTCAATTTATACAAACATACAAACAAAGCGATAAAATGAAATTATAAAAATTGCATTAATGTTAACAGAATTATTTTTAAAATTAATATTAATAAAAGAATAATATGAATAGAATCAAAGATAATATAATATAATATTTATTTCTAATTTCCTTATATAATATAATATCCGAATAAAACTGTCTGTCAAATAATCAAAATGGTTTTCATATATACAACTATAATTTATATGTAACAATTTTACATTTTATATAATAAAAGCTGTAAAAAAATTATCTTAACATTTTTATTTGTAGATTCCATCATATCTAAATCCGTAATATAAATCGCAGTTGTAAATACAAAAAATATAGAAAACACAGTGATACGTGGAACAATTGAAACCGATATTAATATTTAGTCTGATGTAACTCGCACAAATAAACTACATAAAATAATTTGAACTTGTGTATATAATAATAATATTTCTAATGAAATAATATGGTTTACAAAAGTGGTAGGAAAATATTATGTCAAAATAATGTAAAACTATACATACATGTGTAATTTTCATTAATAATCTGTTTGATCTGTCGGTTGCATAAGTTGAAAATATTATAACAACAAATATATGTCTGCTTTGGTTATTTAAATGAACGCTTTTATGTACATAAATCAAACGATAATTTAAAAATAAATTTACGATATATAGAATATATCAAAATACTTTATATGAAAAATTATGAAATTTAGAATCCTATGTACGAAATAGTAATAAATAAGGGAAACTTTAAATAATAACAACTTATCGGAAAAATGTCATTTCATCAAAAGACATTAAATATTGAAAAATAGTTGAACACAAGATCACAAATTGGATTGCCAGAAATATATATATCTTAGCTTTCCATTTATTTATAAAGAATGTGTTAGTTAGAAATCATAAATTAATTTGGCTTTAAAGCAGTCGGTTTTTCAGAATATCAGACCTAATTATTTTTCTTATTAGAAACATATCTCGTCAAAAGCAATTAAATTATTTGATTAATTAGTTCACAAAATTACCCTTGAAGTATAAACTAATTTTACATATGTAAACTAATTATATGTATACAGTTTTAAGCAAAATAAGAGAGGTTTAAGCACAAGAAAAAACGTGTATTTAATTATATATAAGAACAATAAGAAAAATTAAAAGAAATTCAAGTAATAATTTAACTTTAATTGTATTATGAATAAAAAACATACGGAGATCAATAATATTTGTATTAAGAACTTTATAATTTCATTTTGTATATAAAAACAATGAAAGTTGTAAAGAATATAATCTTGCCAGAAATACGATAAATACATTTAAGATTAAAATAGTTAAATTAAATTACTTTGTGTATTACTGTATATGCCATCATGAATAAATTGTCTATTTTCAATTACTATAAGTATACGAATAATAGTAAAATTTACTAAAAATTGTGAAATTAGTTATAACACTTCTGGTATGCTAATACGCGGGATATCCGTACAAAATTATCTATGAAATGAATAAATAACAACCAGATGAGAAATTTCTGAACTCAGTAATGTAGACATATGACAAACAAATGATTTAAATGTTAGAAAATAAATAGTTACTTTTAAATTTTTATGTGTATGTAGCAATTAACATTCACATAAAAAATGTAATGAGAAAATAATGTTTATCTTTATCATCTAACATAACCTTATACCTAAAATATTACAAACATAAAATAAACTATATAATACAGTCACAAGATAATATGCAATATATAAAATTGTAAATATATAAATTGGAACATGTTAATAATACGTGATATGTGATATGTCATTAAAAATACTTTATCATATACCATACAAATTATTAAATACATACATTTAAATATCAAGTCAAATTAACATTATAGACAACTAAAAGCATTTATTGCAAATATGCTAAAATATATTGATATGCATCTGGCAAAGAACATCATAATAAATATGTTTACTTCAGCAAATGGTAATAATAATCTATGTATATTGTATATTTCTGAATAAGTAATATATATATATGTAATATAAATATTTATATAATATGCACAAACATGAACATGTTAATTGTAATAGGTACATAATAATACTATACAAGCGTTTTCCAAAAATACACACACGAAATAATTCTGAATTATTAAAAATTAGAATAACCCAATTCTCATTGTTGAATGACAAAATATACAACAACAAAAAAGTAGACAAAATATACCGAATATACATAATATAATAATCTCAAAGAATGTGAAAATTCTAGTATTGTGTCATATTATTTAATGTCATTATTATTATTAATATTATTATCATCAGTATTATTATTATTATTATTATTATTATTATTATTATTATTATTATTATTATTATTATTATTATTATTATTATTAT
>JAYRBW010025094.1:0-12470 GCA_036023295.1 Invenusta paracnida
TATTTCATTTATTTTGTGGTTTGAATGAATTTATATCTTTTAAAATTGTCTGTAGCTAACCAGCTTTTTGCCATTTTAAGGGATAAAAAAATATCATAATACTATCATAAAAGATAGTGAGATGTTTGATAATCATGGTGTGGTTGTGGCTGCAAGTGGCCGCCAGTTTTTAAAAATGTATAAGTAGTAGTTACTTGTTAATTGAATTTATTTTTTGTTTTTTTTGATGTTTTGTTTATTTTCGAAAAAAAATTTACAGCCACAAGTTTGGACACTATTTCTATTAATAAAAAATATCAAAATATAGACATCAAATATACAGTGTGCTCATTATAAATTGACATAATTTATTCATTAAAATCAGTGAATAAAAGTGTAAAATAATTAAAAAAAGCATAGCACTTACATGTTATAAATTATACTCAAAATGACCATACTGCATGTCAGTACATTTAGGAGACCATGGAATCCAAGAAAAACAAGCTTTCTGTAGAGTCCATAGAGATACCATTCCAACATTCAATGAGTGATGCCTTCAGTTGATCAATGTTAGCAATATTTGACACTATAGTCAAGTACATTGAGGTCTGGACTCTTGGCTGCCTATTGTTGAGTTGTTATAAAGTCATGAATGTTATGCCTTAACCATTCAACACTGTCATTTGCTGTATGAGCCATGTTGCCATCTTGCTGCCATGTCCAAAGGTTTCCATTCATTACTGTTTGAATGTCATTAAACATCATTGCACACATTTCATGCATGTAGACAAGCTGATTAACAGTCTTTTTCTTATGATTTACAGGAATATCTTCCTGACCAGCTGCATCCTCAATGAATCTCAGTTCTGACTTTCCATGCCATGATACTGCCATGTGACACATAATGGATGGCTGTTGCTTATTGACTTGTATCAGAATATCTTCAGGGGGATATCAGTTTTGAGTTAGACTGCACTGTATATCCTGTCATTTTGTTGATTCAATTGAGGAGAGAGACTGAAGTGTGCCTCATCAAAGAACCATACATTCTTCCATGAATAATAAAAACAATTGGCCAATGCTGCAGCCTTGACAACCCAGGCCTCACAATAAGATGTTGTGAGCTTATGACACTGAATGTGTTAGAAACATTTAAGCTGTGATATGTGCAAAGCATTGAAGATAACCTTTTGATGCATTAAACTGGGATGCAATTTGCCTTAGAGGAATGCTGCTGTCTCTTATCAAGAGGAGTAACAGCTAAGGTCAGAATATGTTGTTTCACTGGTTTTGTTCCATTTGTTATGAATCTTTCCAGTCCCTGACTTAAACTTACCAGCAACTGGTTAGCCTTCATGTTTCATAGAATGGTATACACAAATCCATTTGCATTTTACTAATTCTGTTGAAGAAGTTTGGCAAAATCTCAACACTTATTGAGGCCCTACATTGGTTGTTCCTGTTTAAATAAAAAAATCACCTATATAATTGAAAATCAGTAATATGCAGCATCTAGCTGCAGTGAAAATCCTTAAATGAAGAATGAATATCATTTATCGGCAATGCTAATGCTTTTACATAATTTATGCTTGCTGTCACCAATCAGAAACTAGCAACTAAATCATCATTGATTTCTACAATTTCTCATCATCAACTTTGACAAGCAAGGCTGTACACAGGAAAGTCACTGACAAAGGCACACTTTTCACTATTTTTATTGACTAAATTGTGTCAATTTATAATGGGCACCCTGTATGTACAACACATAGAATAAAATATACAACGAACTTTTAAATTAAAATTAGGACAAAGTCTGCCTACTCACACAAACATAGTAATTAAGTCTAAATTAGAAATTAAAGTTTAACGGTATATATATATATATATATATATATATATAGCACTATAGTCATTTAATATTAAATTTGTTAATGTAGTAACAATTAAAAACGATATTTAACAATGAAAATATGCCATGCTACATATCTAGGTATAGATAGATACTAATTAGTTCAATGTGTTTAAAGTGTACACTAGATGACTTTATATTTATGTATGTACAATAGAATGGGTTTGCCTGATTTTGAAAACACATATTAGTTAGTATATTATAAGTATCAAATTGAAATTGGGAGACTGCAAGTGTGCAGTGCTGAGGATCATTTAGGCAATATCCTCATATGGCATCATTGCATCCACAATATTACAGTCTTGGGTACAAATGAACTGTGTTTGCAGTTCATGAATATGCACATGTATCTAGAGTAATATAAAAAAATAAGAGACTTCTGCACACACAACAGAATAATTAAGTAAATTAAATTAAAATTATATATATACCTATGTTGTATTAATTTAAGAAGTAGTGAAAAACTAATACACATTTTTGAAATAATAAACCACCTATAAAAGTATATGAGTAAATCATGATCTGATTTTTACTTTAAGCATATATATATATCTCTGAACCATGAATAAAAAAGTATTATAAAATATAGGTGAAATATAAAAAAAAATATATAAATATGTCTCTATCTAGGTATATATGGTATATCTCTCAGGTTCTCTCTTTGACTCATATTTACTGAAAACAATGTGTCAATACCTACATATATACAGCTATTTATTGATGAGTATGTGTATAGCCAAGTACCATTATATAAATATTTATTGACTACAATATATTAGAGGGTTGCAGGTCATATGTATGGCAAGATGACAGAGTGCAGTGTAATATATGCTGCATAAAGTTATATTATAATGTAGTTACAAATGCATATTATTTGTTTGCTTTTGTTTGAGGTAACTTTATATAAAATTAAAAGGTACAAGCAATGGATCATAAAACTATATTACACACTTATATAATAAAATGAAATATTAATATATATATAAATTATCTATGTAATATTTTATTATTGTGTTTGTAATAATCATGAATTCTAAAGTTGATCCCAAGGTTAATATAATAAGTAATACTATAAAACGTACCTACATATTTGAAAAATATAATAATTGACTTACCTATTTAAATAAGACACAAATTATGATATATATACATGATATAATTATAATATATATGGTAAAATGAAATGTTATATAATATAGCAATGGCTCTATTTGGTGGTTGAATTCCTTGCTTTCCTGACTGGTCAATCTGAAGATGTCTACCAGGTTCTTAATTTCTTGCTCTGGTAAAATTTGAGTAAAATTTTATTCTTCTATCCAATTATAGCCAATCATACCCTGCAAGTGGTCTAAATGTTGGGAAATGCAGATGTACATATAATTGTTCTTTTATTTGTAGAAGCATGAAATCTCTATAAATATAGATTTCGATATTGTTATTGTAGAGATGCATACTATCATATTTTATATAATGCATCATTTTAACTATAATATGATACTGTGCATTTTAACATTGCAATAGTTTGCATTTTTTGAGGTGACATTTCTATTAAGAATACAATAGTTTGTAATCCAATGAAAAGATTAAGCTATAAATACAATAGTTTGACACAATATAGAATTTTAACAAGTTATAAGGTATTTATTTCAAATTAACTCAATTTTGATTAAATGAATTTGAATATTTATAAAGGGTGCCATATGCGATCTTAATATTTTAATAAACTTTCCGCCATTATAATTAATTCCTACTGTTAGTAGTTGACAATATCAATAATGATAAGTTGCTAAATACAGTTCTTACTGTCTGCTAACAGGAATAATGTATTACTTCGTAATACATAAGCGATCAAGTGCTTAACTCTCACAAGCAGCCAGAGCCTGAGTGGTCGAGTGGTAGAGCGTTTGCCTACCATTCCAGTGACCCAGGTTCAAACCTGCCTGTAGCTGATGAGATCCAACCAGATCGAAACCGGTGCTGCAATGAATTTGAATAGTTTACTGTTTCATTTAAGTTAGTATGACATTTATACTTTAATTTAACTTACTAGCTTTTTAATATGTAATTTTTGGTTAATTACATGTTGATTTTCACTAACAGTTCCACTATTACCAGATGCTATTTTTTTGAAAAAAATATTTATGCTGTATTTTTATTCTGTTGTTGCATTTTTTTGTATTTTGTTGTTGCACTTGCTTTTTGCATTATGGGGAACTAGATGGAAGACCCTGTGCAGGGGTGTCATGCCAGGTTTATCTTGCATGGATTTGTCAATCTCCCTGAATAGGTACACTTTCTCCCAGAATGTTGTGTTTTGATGCGAGCAAGCAAGACTTCCTTTTGATGATTGTCTGGAAGGTCATGCAAATTACCTTCTTCTACATAGTCCTTTACTTGGTGCCAAATGAAGGGGATGAGGCTAGAAACAATTACTTGAATGCATACATATTTTAATTGAATTTTAATATATGATGTGCCCTGTTGCAAATCATATTATTTGTGAAATACTTATATTATTTTTAATATTCACAGTCCTATAAGTAACATAAATATGTAGAAAATATAGATCAATATAATATACTATACAGACAGAAGCAAATCAACTATTTATATATTGCATATTTTGGCCCTTTTTACTTTGAGTAAACAAAACACGTAACACCATTTGTATAATTTATATGCCATAACTCTGTAATTTAGTATTATTATTATAATGAAGTATTATTATTATGGTAATTAATAGTTTTATTTAATTATTCTGCACCACATATATCCTTACATGTAGGGAAGTTGCTCCTTTAAGCAGCATGGTCCAAGTTAGAGTAGACTTGTCTTTTGAGAGCATGAATCATTTCATAGGACAATTTTCCCACTGTCTTCAATCTGCAATATCAGTATAAAGTCTCAATTTCGAGGTAAGCTTGTAACTATGTGTATAATATTATTATACCAGCATTCCTATATCATATTATAAAACATATTCCCCATTATATTCGTACCTTCAAAGATTCATTAGCTTTAAAATGATTACGAATTTTGCTAAAAATAAAAACTAACAAAATGAATGTTGAACTCATCTATATGTTTTTCCTGAATATACCCAGATACTGGTGATCCATAAGGTGTCTGATCTTTCATTCCAAGGCAATAATGGAAAAGGGTTGAAGCTTGTTGTGGCCAATCCATCATGCATCCTGGCTAGGGTTGTCTAATAACATGGGTCAGTTTTTGTACTGTTTAGAATAGTGGTGTCACATGCATTTTCATAGGTTGCGTGGGACATACTTCATGACAAATCTTTTCACACACAAATTGACTTGCAGCTGCAGTCGATCTAAGTGCTGGCTTGTATGACATCACCACATCTGCTGAAAGACATTGCCCCTTCACAGCTAATTAAGGTGGCCATTCCCTTAGCTTTCTGCAGTATGTTGTTGCTAATATGTTGCCACATGAGGGTTGCTAACATTGCAGTAAACACCCAAATGAAGAAGATAAACTTATCTAGGTCACTACTTAAATGTAAACTAGATAGTAGTCTTGTAGTTTTTCTAAATATAGATCAATTGAGACAGTGCATATAAAAATTTGCAAATGTTCATAATACAAATAAAAGAAAATAAGAAGTTTTAAATTTCTCAGATACAATTTATTGTTAAATAAGCAAACGTTTTGCTATATAATAGCTTTGTCAGTGCCCAACACAATAAAGTAGTTTATAGTTTACAATGTCATAATATATATAGTTCTCTATGTGCTAATAATAGACATACATAGACACGATGTTGTTCTAAAAATAGATTTGTGAATAGAAGATACAGACTAGGCACAATGTATTACTGATAAGTAGAATACAGAATAAAACTAATAAAATTTAAGTACAGACTTCAAAATTCATTAAAATTTTGTACAAATTTTCAATATACAGTTTACATTATAAAAACTCTATGGGGAATGTTAACATAACAAGAAAGATTCAGTCCATTAATTAAACGGTGCAGGGTATCTTACCGTGGTTGATCTGAATGAATGGGTGCCGAGTTTAGGATCATAGTTTGATTCTGTCAAGAGATGTAGAGCAATTCGATTTTCCTCCTCTTATTGTCATTTTGTAGGTTTCTGTGGAGAATTCTCCAACTGTACTTTATATTGTCATTGTGTTCTTTTTTGAAGTGTTCTCTGACTGCACTGAAATTTGGGCCATTTATATGTTCTGTGATCATGTGTTCTGTCCGATCATACGTTTCGTTTCACCTACATAAATGCATTGGCAGTGGCTGCATGTGACTTCATAAACCAGAAATTTGGAGGAGCAGAGATTTTTGTTTGTATTTGTTTTGCATGTTATGCAGTTATCTTGGCTTGTGGGCTTTTCATTGGGTGATTTAAAGAGCTTCTTTAGAGGTTGTCAGAGGTGATGCCAGAGTTTGACCACGTCTTGTAGTCCTGTTCCTCTTATTATTGCCTGGAATTTTCTTTTGACAATTTCATTGACATAAGGGCATTTGATGTATGTTGTCTTGTTGTTTGTGCTTCCTTCAATAGTGTTGATTGCCATTCTTCTTTTGTGTTCTTTGCATGTGTTATCCAGGAATTTCTTTGAAAAGCCATTTTGTAAGAAACGTTGGGATACTAAGTTTATGGAGTACTTTCTGTTGGTTGGGGTGGTTGAATGTTTAGTTGCTCTTCTTAGTTCTCCAAATATTAGAGCTTTCTTTGTTGAAAGAGGTCCACTCGAGGTCCAGTGGCTGATTGTACCACTATGGATAGGTTTGAAGTAGAGGCGGGATTCTAGTTTCTTTTCTTCTGTCATGAAGATTTCACTGTCAAGAAAAGGCAGGTATCCTTGTTTGTTGGGTTTCTCAATAGTGAATTGTATGTGTCTGTTGATGCTGTTAGCTGTGCTCACAATATTCTCGGAGATGTCATCTGAAGGGGATACTATAAAAATGTCATCGATATAACATTTCCAATGAATTGGATGGTCAATACAAGAAATAATTTCTCTTTCAATATTGTGTCCATGTAAATAATTGCACTGACAAAGCTATTTTATAGCGAAACGTTTGCTTATTTAACAATAAATTGTATCCAAGAAATTTAAAACTTCTTATTTTCTTTTATAAATATACCGAATACGTGAAACACCAATAATCCTACTATATAATCATTACTACTATATTTATATTATTTACGCTGTACAAAATAAGCGTCGCAGCATCTTGTCATTACCAGCTCTAAGAAGACCATTGAAGAATTTAGATACGGTTTTCTAGTTATGGTGATGAAAAAGAAAGTTTAATAAATTTGTATCCGTTAAATATGCATACCTAATTCATGAAATAATTCAAGAGAGACTTTCAATCAACTAACACACGAATTTAATAAAATGTTCCGTAAGATCCCAGGATCTAGAAATTAACAAAAGCGTACATAGAATAGAAAGTATATATTTAAAATCGTGGCTATATCTCGTAACTAAACAACCGCGCGATGGCCTTGAAACTTTGAATTCTCCAAATAAGTCAAATATTGGTAATTAAAATACTTGGTCAATATTTGACTTTAAATGACCCAGTTGCTAAGGGAGATTTATAAATAGGCTTCAGATACTGATAGCAAGCGATGGCCACTAGATTATGCCAACGTTTCAAGGTCATCGGTTCCTTAGTTACCGATATAGTCGTTTGAAATATCGAATTTCTATTCTATGTCGAGCTTTCGTTAATTTCTGTCGTGGGAGCTCATGAGAGCGGATTTTTTTAGTGAATAAAGTATGAGGCATTTCCTTGTTGCCACAGATCAGACATTGACAGCTCTCTCACCTTGGGACTGCTGCACGGTTCGTTGATTCTGTTCGTCCTTCTGCTTCAGCTCATTCTTCAGCAGCGTGCATTCTTCTTGCGATCTGTCTCGATCTTTTTCCACCTCAAACTTCTCCTCTTTCAATTGACGGATCTCGTCACCTCTCCGCATCACCTCGTCATTCAGCTCGTTTATCCGCTGGTTCAGTCGCAGGATTTGGTCGTTTGACAGGTTCAATTGAGAGGTCTGATTGGCTAAGTCATTGAGGCGATTATTCACATCTGTACGCGTTGTATCCAGTTCGTCTTGGTTGAACTTAATGATGTCTTTCAAGCAGGTTATCTCTTTATGTAAAAAACGTACTTCTTTTGCTTGATCCTTGATTTGCTGGTTCATATCTTTCATAGATGTCGTTAATTCTCGTATCTCAATAGTTTGAGCATCAATAATACTGAGAAGGCGTTGTATTTCCTCTTTCTGAGCTTCGATGACATTTTCGTTTGACACTCTAGTTGCTTCAGAGTCGCCTTTCAATTTGCTAAATTGGCTAGACAATTCCTCGATCTTATTATTCTGATCCGCAATTTTTCTTTCATTTTCCGATTTCAAATCCAAGAATTGACTTTGGAGTGATTCTACAAGAAAGAATGTGAAACAGTAAGTTCGGTAAATCATGATCATTTGAAACTCATCCCAGTGCTGAGGGTTAGGAGCTTTAAGACTACCCACCCGCTTTATCGCTGAGATTTTTAAATGAAGAAATGGAACAATAAAGCATTGAGACATTTCAAGATAAATTTTTACAGCTTTTAGCGCTATATTCACTATATATGCACCAAAATGTGTGGTCCCATGCCAACGCTCGAAAAATGTACCCACCTTTTGTAAACATGAAACAAAACACATTTGTTATATTAAAAATACGAATCTCTATAAAAATATATCGAAATTTTGATTCGGTATTAATTAATTTCATGTAATAACTCACAAAGTACAATAAAAACTCAAATTTAACGCATAAAAACATTTTATATTCAATTTTTAAAAAATATTAAAGATGCATATTTTACCCAATGTTTATAATAACATATTTTGACCATTTCTTCAATATGAATTTTCCCAATTGATTAGTGATCAATTTTCCATCTTTCTCTATTTGACTTTGAACATATTCCATATTTTCTACCCCAATGGAATTTTTATTTGTGCCGCTTCCTTCTTGTCTTTCAAAATGGGGTTTTGTATCCTTCCCCGAGCTCCTAACCCACCAATTGAACTCTTCTCAAACCGATTATTTCATTACCTCAGGCGTTCTCAGATAATGAACCCATATCAGAATACTCGAACTTGGTTTCATTAACGCCGAGTGTTTCTTTCAGTGAAATACATACTAACTACAATTAGAAATTGGACACACATTATTGTATGCTGCATAATTATGAGAATATTGTCGAATTGAAAAGATTGGAACAATTTAAATGTATGCAGCTTAGGTTGATATAGACAGATAATAAATATATTAACAGAAGGCAATGTATTGACAGAATATTGCATTATATTTTTTAAATATTTTAATAAACAACGAACTTTTCCTTGCGTCACACTCAATGTTATAGGGGTTGCTTATTAAATAAAAGCATAAATATCACATGATAAATACATATGACTTTTGATGTATTGAAATTATTCAATTATTAACGGATTTATGATCTATGAAAAATCAATATAAATGCATCGAGCAGCGTAATTTTAGCTATTTTTTAAAGCTTTTCAAAAGTTTTATAACTTTGAAAACATTCTAATAGAATAGTTATAATGAATTAAACGTTACTTTCGGTCATATTCTATTAGAAAAATGATCAAAATTAATTTTTAAAAGGGTAATATGCATTTTATCATAAGAATAAATTTCGTTTTCTTTATTTTTACAAAACTTATATTTTCTTGCTAATTAATTTCATTTTATAATTTACAAAGTGAAAAAAAGTAAGTTTCATAAATGTTGAGAGATATGTATATACATTTTGTTTACATATAATGATTGTTATGCATTTTTACAAGTTGTATTTGTTCATGGGGTTAATATATATCTAATGTACATAAATTCAGTAAATAAAAAAGCCTTTTCTTACCTAAAAGTGCATCTCTTGAATTCTCCGGATTCGGCAATCCGTGGTCAGCCATAACAGATTTCTTCTGATTATATGAAAGGGAAATTAAGAAATGTGTATTGAGCAAGCAGAGTGAGATGATCTAGTTGTGGATGAATCGTGTTAGTCCTTGTACCTAGATCAATAAGACTGTAAAACAAAACATTTCCTATTTTAAGTTAGCTTTAAAACTTTCTATTTTGATGGCTCTATTGCATTTATTAAATATGCAATCTGATAGTTATATGCATTTACCCCATTTATTGATTAAAATTAAAAGAGCCTCACGTCACAGAATTGAAGCATGCATTTTCATCGTTATTTTTTTAATTATAAATTGTACATTTGACAGCTGCATTGCTGGCTGTGTGCAATTGACAGAATGACAGGTAGCATACAATCAAATTTCCAATTTTTTCTTTAATATGGGACAATTTTAAAATGCCACTGTGGTCCAAACCAACCCTCCAAATACTAGCAAACGTCCATTTCTGAAGGTTTGATACCATTAACTACAATTATGGTGGGCGAGGTCAATGTTGGTACCTCATTTTTTGTATCTGGAGGGTGCTAGTGCCCATACTATAAAGGGACAATTCTCTGCAGACAAACTATCAATGACAGTAACCTGGTAGGACAGTACTTAATTATTTGTATAACTTTGACTTTTAAAATAAGTTGCTATTCTTTTTCATGTGCTACTCTATTTAATGAAGTAATAAATGTCCACTAAAATGCCATTGATAGAAACCTGTATTTCATTGCATGCCTTTTACCAAAAGATTGAGAGAAAAATAATTTGAGTATTCTTTGATCATTAGTGAATACAACTATTGTATTGGAATTCTTGGAAGTCATTGAAGTGTTAAACAATTTTGTAATTAAGGACCATAATTATAAATTTTGATTTAATTTGTTTGCAGTAATTTAATTTAACATTTATAAACTGTTTTGCTATAGAGTGATAACTCCTGTCAAATGAGTTAAATCTGTGATTGAATGCATATTATTTAAAAAATGAATAAGTACAGAAAATTATAATATTACAAGAATGTTTCTATCAATTAAAACCACATTTTGAGTATATATTGGACTAATATATAGTTTAAAAGAAAATTAGAAGAATCTAATGAAGTATTTAAATTATCTAAAATATTCAAGCAAATTTGTTAAATAATAATATTATAGAAAGACTACATAGATGCAGCATGCCCAAAGGTTAGTAAAGCAGCTATGTATATATTTGAATTTTTATCTAATTAACCGGACAATATTTACCTAGACAATTAGATTATAAGTAGTCAACTTCATACTGCAAATATATTTAGAATCAGAACAATATATATTTTTAGATTCAAGTATTTAAAAATTATTCAATGTTTACAAAGTGCAAGCAAGATGGACATTTATAGTAAATACAAGTGTCAACTATAAAGCATTATTATTCTGGAAACAGGATTAGACTTATACTATAGAAGAGAAGTAGAATGGTATATTTTAAACAAACATTTTACAATGACTATAAATGATATTATTTCTAAATTAAAAAACAGTGTCAGAACTTGATACTTTAAAATCTGGTTGACTAAAAAGATTTGGTGGCAGCTCTATTTATGTATAGCCCCAAAAAGTCAGTAAATTATGCCTAACTATACATTTGAAAATCTAGTCTCTATAAGTATAAGTATAGAATGCTATATCATATTATATTAGCTTAGCTTAAATTAAATGCATATTGGTAAAGATGCTTTTATACCTTAAATGATGGCTTCAGAATGGATAACTTTCTGGCCTCACTGAAAGGGGAGAACTAATATTAGTGAGAGCTTTATTATTATATTAGGTCATTATTGCTTGTAAGATTTATTTGTCAAAAAAGAATGACTAGTTCCAACGATTTTACAAAGCCCTAAAATGCATACAGTATATTTCCACTAGAGTTGTGTACCTCCCCCACTACAACAAGTGTTTGGTCATGGCTAGATAAAATAAATTGGAATCATTGACTATGGCTTTCTAGTCATACTAAGAAGTAGAAATAGGGTGTCATGATCCTGTACTCTAGTAGCAGAAGAAATATTACTAGATCTAACATCAGTCAATTTTGGAGTGCCCTGAAAATCAGTATATCCATGCAATCCTAAAACAATTAATAAAATCAAAGCAAACACATCCCACATTAAGTTTAGCCCTGTCCTACATTTATATAGGAGCATATAAGCAATTTAGGTATTTTGCCCTGGTATTACCAACCAAGCTGTTGCCATTTAATCAATATGTTGTCTCTATAGATAAGGTGAACCTAACAATAATCTGATCTCTATGGAATAATCAAATGTTTCTATACAGTCAGATAGTTTGAATACAAACAGCTGTTTGAATAATTGCAATTTGATTGGCGTTGCTAATATGATGGGTCAATCTATATAGTAATGTACATTACATTTCTAAACATTTTTATTAATTGTTCAAGAAATAATTTATCTAGAATGTTGACATTGGTATTAAATAATAGATATACATAAACTCTTTCATTTAAAATTAAAAAAATGAATATTGAGTAAAAATTGTGTGAGCTGTTGTCAATTGAAGTTGGTAACATACATTACAGGATAAATTATTAGAAT
>JAYRBW010025105.1:0-12469 GCA_036023295.1 Invenusta paracnida
ACTATAAACAGACATTCTGTAAAACATATAAAGGATGACAGCAGAATGATTCAAGAATACCTCGCGAAATTATTCAGGTTGAGCCTTATAGTGAGGGCAAAAATTTCCCTCTGTATATCTCTCAATCATTTTGCAGCCATCCTTTATCCATTACATAATAATATTATACTATAATTAATTTGTACACATTTATGAATTAATTAATATTTTAAAAACTTCTTTGGACATATATATTATTTAATGTTTAAATTATCGTATTATTAAAAATTTCAGGTTAGCAAACTATAATATATATATATATTAATTCAGATTACTTTATAAACGAATTAATAATTTTCTACAACATTTTCAAGTTTACTAATCTATAAATATTCCTGTGTAAAGAAGTTATCTATCCAAATTTATTGTTTAAAAAATAAGTGTTATCAAACAACAAACCCAATTATCTTATAGATTTTATGCAAAATGAAATACGTTTTCGTAATTGTGTCTACTTTTTAATACTATTTTGATTTGCCATTTTAAGTAAAAAATATTTTTTAAATATAAATCTTCATTATTTTTTGTCACTGCACATATCAAAGAGATTTTAAACACAATAATTTGGCTGTGAATGTATAAGACTTAACTTGAAATGTTCACAACAATTCTTACTTGCCATTAGGAGTCGTGTAATAGACATAAGATGACGAAACCGATCTAATTTCTCGCGCAAATCTTCTCGTTATTTCTCATTGTAGAGTATAAAATAGTTGGCAGACTATAGATTTGCATACTCGATTTCGTTTTGCAAGCAGGTTGGTTTTTTTCCGCGTCAATGAACAGTTTTGTGGAAGGTTTTATACTAAAGCTTCGCGCAACGATTAATAGAAGGCAAAAGGTGGACGTGAGCAAGACTGTTACGTTAGTTAGGCATACTTCATGTTGAAAATCTGAACCCTTTTTATCAGAATAGATTGTTTAATCAAATATTTTGCATATTTCAATAATTTAGAATTCATTCATTGTGTGTAATAAACTCTTTATTGTTAAATATCTCATTTGCGCAAATGAATAGTAACGAATTTATCTTAAAACCGTGTATTTAGAATGTTACTATTTAACAAAGCTACACTTTTTTAAATGAAAGTGTAAACTGGATGCATAATTAATAAAAAAGTAATAGTTAAAAAATGTTACCATCCTGAAGAGTAGAGGATAAAAATTTCAATCGATTAAAATTAAAATATCTAATGTATTTCACAATGACTTCGTGTCGCTTCGTCAAGGATAGATAGATAGATAGATAAGAAGACTACAAGTTGAACGTAATAAAATCTATAAATAGTATGATGTTATAAATAATATAAATTAAGAAAATATATTAGTAAATGAAGAAAGATGTAATAAGACGAGTAAACGAAACATACTAACAATGCGATGGCGCTAATACATATTATATATATATATAATTAAATATTGAAACGTTCGATTCTAGCTATTTCTATCTTAACTTTTACTAGAGTGCTACCGGCCACAAGTTTTTATTATGTAAAAATTCTTATGTATAAAAGTATAGCATTTTTAGTACCTATATTTCGTTCACGTGTCTTATTACATCACTCTCCATTTACTATTTTATGTTATAGTTATGCAATTTATTACGTCATTCTGTTTGTAGCTTTTATTATATTGAATCTTGTGTGCATTTTATCGAACACCCTTGACGAAGCGAGTTTTAGATGCTTATCGTAAAATATATTGATCCTTATTTTCATTATTTTGATTTTTTCCTCCGTTATACTCAAGGAAGATAAAATCCGTTTAACTAAAGCTATATTTAGAAAATATGTATATATATACATACCATAGAAATAGTCTGTATTTTTCCCTTTCTCTAGAATGAACATCTATAAATAGAGATGGCAACAATTAGTTCTTTATTAGCGGGTATAGATTTGGATTCAACGTATAACTTTGCCTCTTGAAGTATGCGTGCAGATATTACTGTTTCTTCACAAATATATGAAAACTGTCAAACAATGTGGCATTCTGGCTAATTTCTCACGATTAAAAGTGTATCCGGATTTCCCTAGCACTTGTTTCCTTCCTCCTCCCTTGAAAGTATTTATTCCGCGCAGCGAATCACAGCCTACCTAGATTGTTGGACATTCAGACATCATTTGGATAGTGCCATTATAATATATTATGTGAGATCGGGTACGTTCGTTCTAGAGAAGGAAAGAACCATAATACAGTCTATTTCTATGATATATACATATTATATAGTTATACAAAAATATGAACTATTTATCGGATTCTCAATATTAAATATAGCATGATAGTGGAAATTTGAAAAAGTTTAACCCATATAAATAAAAATTCAACAGTAATTCTTTATTTCTCATTATTTCGACTAATTTAACAGATAGTTATCGTTCCTTTTGGATAACATAAACTGTGTTATAACAAGCATGAACAGCTATTTCTCGTTACTTTCTATATTAATAATAATTACAATCACTGCAAAATTTATAAAATTATATATTTATAAACTATTTAATTACTTTTACATTGTTTAAATGTCACTGCTCACACATGAATTTATAATATATAATAGTATAGGTGAAATATGTTTGTGTGTGTTCGTACAATTATAGTACATACAAATATGAACCCAAATATTAATAAGATTTTAACACAGCTTCAATATAAATATGTATTTACATTGTTAGAAATTGTTTTTTATTTGAAACCTATAAATATACCTAATAGACACGTATATCTCAGAAAGTTGACTCAATCTATAGAAATATAAAAAACATTAATTAGTTAGTTTTTTAAACATAACGTTACCGTTTATATATTAGATCTGTTTATGTACATACATATATTAACCATTTATATTTATATGTTTTTAATATGAAACTTATTGCGGAACTTAATAAACATGTACCTACTTTTGTTTTCAGGTGTAACAACCATGCTTTCACTGACGATGTTTCTACTTCTCGTAGCTGATGCAATGCCTCAAACGTCAGGAGCTATTCCACTGATTGGTAAGCAATCCTCATGTTATTTAATTGGATTATGTGAAGAAGGTTAATATTGACATTTTTTTCTATTTATATGGTTCTTATAAAGAAGAGAATCAAACTTTCTCAACAAAATTAAACAAAATGATCAGTCATTTTTGTCAGACATATAAGTATAGTGGACTACAAAGCGTTAATCAAATAATTTCGACTCGTATTAATTATTTTAAATAATGTTTGTAAGAATAATTATGTATTCGTCAAATTTGTAATAACCTCAACTTTTACTATATTATTATTAATTTAACTATTTTCTCTGATAAACTAAAAGTTTAAAGTATGTAATAAAGTTCTTTCGAATGCTTCATATAATCAAAATTATCTACATTTACATTAAGATTGCTTATTAAAGTTTATAACATTTTAGAGTGAATTTAAAATGTTAAATCTGAAAATCTAAAAAGTTTAAATGAAGTATATCACATATATCAATTTAAATAACACGACAAAAAAACTTATAAAATAAACCAATTACATCTTACATGTACGTTAGCATATATTTATTAAAATAATATTTAATTACAATTTTTAATAAATTCTAATAAAGAGCCAGTTTCCTAAAAGATTTTAGCATGAAAGATGCCATTTTTTATATTATATGTATATTGAAATTAATAAATTGTATAACATCGTATAAATCGTATGACTTATAATGTAATAAACATAACATAATTATATATAAATTATCAATAAACATAAAAAATCAAATTATGAATTTTAAATTAATCCTTCTATTTCATCTGAGATACTCAATGAAATATTTAATGTGAAAGTATTCTATCATTTAGTAATATGCAATACTTAGAAATAAAGGAACTGCATGAATGTATGTGAGTGTACTTTAAAATACTTCAAAATATAAAAATTAGTTTTTTAAGGTTTTCTTAGATTTTGCTAATATTTTAATAAGTGTAGTATGACTTTGTATGTGCATATTTAGGAATGGAAACTGTAAATTCAGTCGATCTAAGAAATTCGATGTTTGTATAGAATATTATTCCATTTGAACATAAAGGTATTTTGACATTGCACAAAAGAAAGACACCAGGAATATAACGGATTATATACCATTTTTATCGACTCATGTCAACTGTATTTTGCAGTATATAGATTAATTTATAACATTTTATGCAGACAATACTTACGAAATAAACAATCAGTTCATCTTTACTTTGCAATAATTATAGATATAGGTATCTATCTAATGCGACTGTTCTTATCAACTTTCGACCCTTTCATTTCTTGTTTTACTACATTTTCAAAATGAGCATAAAAGTATCTAGCTAATAAAACCTGCATATTTTTTACAAATTAAATGTTGCTAAAAAACTACGATCAAGCTTTTAACCTTATCATTTCTTGATACGATGATTTTCATTCTAATGTTATTATACTTTGTATCATATTTAGATATTTAGGTAATTATTATGAATATTTTATCTGCGCCATTCCTAACAAAAATATCCAATATAATAAAGTTATTGAAATAAGTTTTAATGGAAATAATTTATATTTAATAATATAACTTTTATAAGAAGGGTGACATATAAAAAGTCCCAAATAAAAAGTTAAGTACCTATTGTGTTTGGTTATTTTACAGACAAATAATTTTTTCTCTGGTTTTATTCTGGATAGGTACAGATTTCTAATCAAGTTTATTTTAATTAAGATCAGATATACTTTTTGGTGAACTAGTATACATTTCTACATATTTGACCTAACTCGTTTAGAGTTGTAGCGGAACCTTTGATCAATGATACAAATGATTATTCTTTAAATCGTTTAAAAGGTTAGCTTTTATTACTTAGGATTTGATGTTTTTTATAATATCCTGCTTTGTGACCTTAAATAATATATGAAATTTCTATATTTTGTAAAATAAAATCTTATTTAATGTGTCACATTGATAAAATTGTGAATACTAACTACTTCAATTTTCTATGTAATATTTAAACCTTCGATAAAAGTTAAATTCAACAGTTTATTATATTAAATATCATAAGTTCTATTTGTGATGTTGAAATAAATACTATAGTTATAGTATAATGTTATTTATTTACTGTAACGATATATTTAACTATTAAATGGACAATATTGAGCATGAAAGCAGTAAATAGAAATTAAAGACAATAAAAATAACAAATGGAAATAATTAGTAGAAAGTAGCTTTAATTATTCCAAATTTTGATAATTATATATTTTCCTTTTGCATAGTTAAAAGTATATATATTTTTAACAAATCAAGTCAACCCCGTAGCCTGATGGCCGTTAGGGCACTTTTATAACTCCACTTCACTTCAAAAACCCAATCTTCTGTTTTCCTCATACATATATGTATGTAATAATTTTCTGCCGGTATGCCAATGATACTTACAATCCTGATTTAATCGATCCACGTTCGTCTTGACTGTCCTTCACTTCTACTTCTTCAACACCACCATGCACCACTGTCTGCATTAAGGTTCCCGGTCTCTGAAAGACATGACAAACGATTGAAGTTTTTCTCTGCCCGTTGTCTCAATTAATGCTTCATATTCTCTAAGCACTATTCCCATCTTTCTTTTACTTTAACGTTTTTTATTCTTTGTTCCATATGATTTTTAACTGCCTTCTGAAACAACGCATTTCGAATGTTTCAATCTTTCGTGTTAGCTGGATATTATGAGTCCAGAACTCGAATTCATACAAGGAAGTAGAAGTTAGTGATTTCAGTATAGCTTTACCTTGGTTTTTACGCTGATGGGTTTGGAGTTCCAGAACTTATTATGTCTTACCAATTGCAGTGTGGATATAGCTAATTTTCCCTTAATTTATGTAAGATGTAACATCTTGGTTTATAGATGATCTCAGGTAATGAAACGTGTTCACTTCTCCAGTTCATTTTCATCCATGAAGATATGTGGTGGTTTTCTCATGTTTTTCAGTGTTATTATCGTTTTTCTCATCACCTTACTTTTATCAACACTTAGGTATTTCCATGCCATAATATCTTCTCGCTGATATATCAAGTCTATTGGTCAAATCTGTGAGCTCTTCTCTGAATCCTTCCATGATAGGTCTTCGAAGGTTGGTAATGCATCACCCTCTTACTTTGATGGTCCCTTTGAAATCCTTTTCGTGTCAACATGATCTGTTCAAGATATGTTGAAAAGGCTTGGTAATAATATACATCCTTGACTCACTCCAACAGTTGTTTCAAACCATTCATTGGTCTTGTTTTGGGAGAGAACAGCGATCATACTTTTATTATAAAGTGTCACTATTATAACGCTCAGTAGCATTGGAGCCCTGGCGTGTTTCGTCTTTATTGCACGCACAGATGTCAGATGACATCTTGAAGTCAATGAAGTTGTTGTGAAATACCAGCCTGTGATGTCTGTACTTTTGATCCTTATTCTCACCAATCATATTCATCATTTATATCTACACATTTAAAAAATCTGAATCCCAACCAAAAATATGTATTACATTTAAAAAAACCGAGAATAAATAAATCTAGTATTGCAAGTAATAAAATCCATCAAATTTATATTCTAGATATTTACATATATGTTTAAGGATGTCGAAAAATACAAATGTAAATAATTATATTATTTTAATAATTTTTATATGCTAAACGCATTGTTATATAGTCATTTGAAATTGTATATGTTAACAATTAACTATCTACATTTAATTGTAGCTAGTATCCCTTATAAATAAATTTCCTTCAATGAAAAACCATACAAAAGTAAGAAAAAAAATCAATTTTTTTAAATAAATATATATATATGTATAATTCTTATTAAGAAACATTAATCTAAGAAAATGTCGCTTCAGTATAATTTTATGAATTGAAGAAAACTCGTTTAATTAATTCAAGATGAAAAATGTGATTACAGGATGCATCATATAACACTGTTATATATATATAAAGTCAACATATTACGCTGAAGTACTATGTATTCAATACAATACAAATAGTGTCAAGACTGATAACTTTATTTATGTCAGTTTCATCGTTACTATACTGTATAAAACTCTATTTAAACTAAGTCTAGACACTTGAATGTTTTAGTTTAAAAGCTCTTTAAGTGATGTATGAGATTTAGATTACACATATTAGCTAAAGTAATTAATCCAATGTCGAGCAAAATTAACTATACTTCCAAACACTGCGTTTTTAACTAATTTATATGCACACGAAGGGAGATAAAGTTAAACAGTCCATACATAATTCAAATTTTCGTTTCTATGTTCGGTGTACACATATATTCAATAAAATACCTCTTAATTCACGAAAAATTCCCCAGCAAAAATGTATGATAACACTCATGTCATTTCGATGCCAAGTTTAATACTGGTCGGATATTTTCACTCAAAACTTGAAATAAAATAATCGATATTTAAAAAAATAATACACCTATCTGTCGAAGGAGTAGACACAAAGAAGTGAAGAGGATGAAACAATAAAGTGACAATTGGACGCATTGGAAATCCATTCATGCGAGGCAATTGAATTATTCAAAAGTTTTATAATGATCCAATTTGTCTTTGTAATTTAAGTCAATTAAGGCTTATCAATTCAATGTACCATGTACAGTCACAAATCGCATATACACGATCCAATTAATTTATAGAGGTCCTCACAACATCACATTTATGTCTTCGGATGTCTGTAATAAAAGCAATGTTATGTACTGAAGTGAGTAATATATAAGTAAACTAGTTCAAAGAAAGTTTATGAAAAAATATATGTGTCAATGTATTTTAATGTTAAAGAAATATCGTATGAGAGATAGAATTTAATGATTAGGTAGAAAGAAGGTTATGCCCACGATACGACTTAATAATGCATTCGAAATTAAATTCATAATTATTAAAAAATTTATACATTATAATTTCCTCTGTAATATTTAAATTTATTAATATTTATTAATATTTATTAATTTTTAACATATATTACCATACATATTACCTATCAAGGATTGCGATCAAGGTATTTGAGATATCCCGTAAATGTTATATCTGTATTTTCATTCAACTTAAAAAATGTATTATTGAATATTAATAACATTGAAATGATAATGATATTTATATTTCAATAACAAATTTATAAATAATGTGAAGTGTATAAAGTGTAAAAAGTATTAAATAAAATGTTGTTATTAAGGTACTAATAGTCATATATAAACAAAAATAGTTAGAAAAAAAAGTAAAAGCAATCAACAATCAACAATAAATGTTTATAATTTTAATTCACTTTTGGGGAAAACATTGTTTCTTCTTCAGATACAATAAATTGAATGGTAATATTATATATAATCGTTTAGATTAATAAATGGAATAAAAAAACAAAATTACATAAAATATGTACATACAAGACGGGTTAAATAGTATGACACCTATTACATGCTTTAAAACATTAGGAGAATAACAGATAAGAGAGAAATTATAGAAGTTAAAACATGTTAAGAAAAAAGGAGGCAGCCTTATTAGTAAGAATTCTATTTAAAGGAAGACTGTGTGTTTCAATTAAAATGGCTTCATTGATCATAATATCGAACTTCGATCAGCCTACGCTAATTATATTAAAGTACTCTTTAGAGAAAATGTTGCTACAAGAATAATAAGTGTTCATTAAATGAGATTTTGTGGAGAGTTACCATTAGAGATTTTTCTGATCGATGCTCTTTGATCATAATTGTCAGATGTGTTTTTGTTTTAACAATGAAGCATGTTTGTATCACACTAACAAAATAATTTGTAAACAGTATTAGACTTCAGTTCAGTATAATGTTTTAAATTAATTCTGATAGATTGAATCCATGTCACTATATCGTTGGAGTCAGAACAGAACAGTTGAGCAGTAGCTATAACGTCGTTGTATGCGTTTCCTCAATTTTTATTTCAAAATTTCTCTGTCCTGGACAACAAATTTTCCTTTCATAAAATGGAGAAGAGCAGCAATGACTTTGAACTAATCTACGGAATGTCCATTTACATAAATGTGCGGTTACTCAAAAATAAACTATTCAGATAATTTGTTTTTACTGTTGGCAATTTTTTTTTTTCAAATTTGCCGTTGAAGATTAGCAAAGACAACGAATAACAGAAAATGTTTGATGCATTTCGTTTGATCTAGTGAATAAGCACCTTAACCATTGGAAGTTTCTGACGATTGTTCATTTTATAATCATGATATCTTATCGATATTATGCATCAATTTTATCAGCAAAGCCGTCTATGCTTATTATATGTATAAATGTTTTATCTAATATCTTTTTGTATACGCCAAGATAGTTATTTTGCAAGCAGCAGCGTTTGTTATATATATATATATAATATATAATTTATTAAAAACTAAAACGACACATTTAAAAAATGTGTGGGCATAATGATTGGACACCAAAGTAACATAACAAGTATTACAGAACAAAACTTATCATTCCTTGGGATATCGGGATACTGTTAATGCAATCCTTCTATATATGTACAATGCTTTCAAGTGTATTACGATTTACATTCTAATAAAAATATCTAAAAGCTTAAATAATAAAATATGTTATACCTACTCGAATTTTAATTAGAACATTCTTTATTGAAATATTTCTGACTGAAAATATATTAAAAGTTTCTATTTCAACTTTCAAGTACATACTACTTTGTGTATATAGTCAAATACACCAATTTATTTGTGTTTCCGAAATATAAACATTTTGATTATTTACAAAATTTTACGATTAACATTCTTAAATAATAAATGTTTTTGGTCTTAATACTAACAATATTTTGCGACGATACAGAAACGTGGTTTATTAAAAATGTTTTCACTATAAATTATAGAACCAGTAATTCATTAAAAAAATAAAGTCATTAAAAATTGATAACCATTTTATTCGTAAATAAATCAGTGTCAACAGCCCACGCTGTTTATTCACTTTGCTAACAAAGGAAAATTTATAATATTGAATAAATGGTATATATATGTATAATGCTTGAAAAGTATAATTAATAGTGACATTTATTAATTAAGCTGATCTACTTTTATTTTATTATAGGATATAAATATTTCAAAGGTATGGTGAACGAATTTCCCATTATTTGTCAAAATTTGAACTTTGAATGAATGTATAAATTAATGACAAATATATTCCCCATGAATATTAATACTTAATGCATTTAATTTAACAAAGATATTACAGCTTGACTTTTTGGAAACTATCACACTTTATGTTTCTCATATAAAAAAGAATGTTTAGTATTTTGATCTAATTCAATTCAATTACCTTTAAAATTAAAATTAAATCTTTAGCAAATAATTAAAAAGTTAAGGCGTAAATATCTAAAAAATATTTTAAATTTTTTTTAAATAAGCTTCTTCAGAATAAATTATATACTTTTTATTTGCGAATAAAATCTTTCTTAGTTCTATTGATATTTTCAATCCTAAAACGCGTCGAAGTATTAATGTGTCCCTGGAGATAAGGTATATTGTATTTTTAAGTACAGGTATAATTGAGTAGGTATCTACAGGTCTTCTCTCATTCCATGTTTCCATGTTTTTCATTACTCGTATATACATGCTTGTTCTAGAGCAGTGTGGGTATACATATGTACAACCATTTATAGGGGAACTTACATCCAATAACTCATAAAATTGCTGTTATATATTTGCTGGTGGCGTATATTACAGATCATCACTTGTTTATACATACATATATACAAGAATAAGTATATGGCGGCAGTCTAAGGCCATGTAGCAATTATGTGCATAATATGTGTACATACATATTTCATAATATGTTCTCATGGGTTACACATATTTGCATATTTCTATTGGTTTTCAAAATACGATAGATTCATGACTTGTAGCAGGGCATAAACACCTTATTAGAATTCGTTTTATCCATATAATGCAGGATGAGTTGCATATTAATTTATACATTATCTGTAAGTACCTATATAGATTAATGTTGCACAGTTTGCAGCACATTATTTTATTAATAGGCAAGTAGTATGCCAAAAAACAAAAGTTATGATATAGTTGTTTGCTAAAGATTTTAAAGTTAACATAACCATATTAACCACAAATGAATCCTTTGGTTTGATTTGAATGATTGTTAAAGACTCGTATTATTAATATTGAACTTATTCATTTTTGTAAAATAATTGTTTCAAAAGATATTATTTAAAACGGCAATTTGAACAAGCTTATTTAATTATATCTATCTTTGAAGTTAAGATATATGTTCATATGATCTAGGGTTTTATTTATTATGTCAAAACATTAGTGATTAATAAACCTTTAAAGTATCAATTATCTTTTTCCTTATTTGGTTTCTTAATTACATTTAATAGCCAACAAGTCAGATGAGATCACCCCATTAAGTAATTTTTATCATATTATTAGGTACTAAATATCTATAAATAAGTACAAACGTGTCTAGTTGATTCACAACAATTTTATGTGTCATCGAATATCGCGTTCATATTTGAAATAGATTTACTTTTACACTGAATCTTAGCAGAGATTTTAATTTTTCTTCTCTGTGGAATATATACGTATATATATGTATCATTTGTAGCCTAAAGAATAAATGTAAGATAAAAAGATTCATTCAGGTACTCAAGTAATCCAATGTAATCACTTGTAATATAAACATCTTTAATAATATGTTATTTTCCATCTATCACGTTTAAATGCCCTGTTAAACGCGATTAATTTCCAACAGGAACACTGCTTTGTTCCCTAAATAATATTGCTAAGCAGATTAAGCACTTATTAAGTATTTGAGTGCGTGGAGAACATAAATAAATAGAACAATTTTCCAATGGTTAATTAAGATATTGCATTATTTTTTATAAATTATAGGTTACTTTATAATACCGTTTTATTATACATGTATAAATTTATGTTGTATGGAAACAGATCCTGTGTTGAAGTATTAAAAGAAAACTTAAATTTTTGTCTTTAATTAATTTTGAAATCTTTACATGTTTTATTAAATCCTACATTTTGTATAAAATAGTAACGTAAAGTTTTCTCTTTTAATAAACAGGAAATATTTATTATTTTAAGATACAAATTATTAAACAAAATAGAGCATAGTTTTTCATTTTCGAAATAGTGAATTCATTAGATTTATTTTACAAATATAACTTCATTTCTAAATATAGAAATGTATATATGTAGCTATGTACTAAAGATACATAATATATGTACACTTTCTCCAAATAGAGAGAAATTACGTATGAAGGTATACACTTTTATGGCGGCCGAGGAGGTCCAGTATGTTTTACCTGGTAAATCTCTAAGAATTTCCAATTAAAACGAGATATACGTGGTAAAGCTGAGAGAATTACCAATTAGACGAGGTATACCTTGTAAATCTCTAAGAATTGCCACTTAAAAC
>JAYRBW010025116.1:0-33718 GCA_036023295.1 Invenusta paracnida
TCGGTTGTTGTGTTGCTCAAAGCTCCAATCCCAAGAGTACTCAACAGGCATGCATGCTCTTTGAATATTTTCCATGTCGTTTTTTTCCCAAGGCCACAGAATTGACTGACCGTATCACATCCTGTCAAGGCGTGATACGCTGGTAGATTCCTTCGTACGTCATCATCCATATGGATGTCATGAACGGGCACATATTTCCTCTGTTTGGAAGTCCCCGTACGAAACCAGACCTCCTGGCTAAGCTGTTCCGCAAAGTGTAAGAGTAACACCAGCACGTCCGTATCTTTCGAAGAGATGATTGTTCGCTCGTATCCCTCGGTTGCGAGATGCTTGGCATGCAGAATTATACGCGTGTCTGCTTCATCGTGCGACGACTGCAGAACGGCGACGTCAGCTCCATGGGACGACTCTGCAGCAGTTCGATCAACAAAGCCACCTGAAGTTATGACTTCCTGATTGCGTAGCTTGGCCTTTGCCATGGCAATGAGCTGTGTGCTTAGAAAGTTTTCGAGATCGGCTTTATTCTCAGACAGGTCAATGAAATTTTTCCAGTTTACTGGAAGTGGAACTTCTCTGCTTTCGATTTTGCGACGGATGGGTCTGCTACCTTTAGACCGGGTAATCCTTGAGGCATTCTTGATCATATCCTTCTCATAGCGATCAAACACCACATCCACTCGAGAACAAGTATCGTCAAAGAAGCTGAATACTGACGTCACAAATGCGTCCGCGAGATCTCCAAACGTTTTAGCTCCAGCTGGCTTCCCGAGTGCTTGGACAATAGCTTGGCCGTCTATAATGGCACATGTTCGTAGGCCAGTCGGTGGGAGTTTCTCTAAGGTAGTGATTTTTTCCTGTAGTATTTGTCCAAGTGCAGCTTTATTGGTACTACGGAGTTGTCCAGACAAATCTGCAAGTGAAAGAGGTACAGGGGAGAGTTCGTGGCATAGTACCTGCATGAGATCGATGTCACGACCAGCATCTTTGGACACCAACAAACGTTGAAAGAGAACCCTGTCCGCTTTGACTGTTTTCTGTACTCCTGTTGTTTTGCCTTGTACGTGGTACATGGACTTTAGTGTTGGGCATTTCAACTGTTTCAGTTTCTCGTGGAATCCGGTTGTCTGTGTGCAGAGGCGATCATGAACAAACATGTTCAGTTTGGATTCGCCTCGAGAATGTGCCGTCATCAAAGCTTCGGTAACAGTCGCAGGTGCAACGTCTCGTGTTGCGAGACACACAACATCAGGGTCGTCGAGACTGAACACCCGGAAGCGATTCAATTGGTCAACAATTTTCTGTACGTCTTGTTTGTCACGTCTCATTCTAGATGGTCCAGTCTCTTTCATGATGGGTGAGTATTCGTCATCCTCAGTCCTAACGTCAAGCATCGCACAAGCTTCATCCACCAAACGGCTTTTTTCATTGAACGTGAGACACCATTGGTCCCTAGCATTGTCTGATCGTGTAATTCCAATCAGTCCTCCGGCTGTCTTACCAACTTTGTTGACATGCTCCAGTGCTTGGTCAGTCGAGAGTTGATTGAACTTGTTATTCGAGGTTTTCACGACGAAATTGCCTTCTTGGAATTCCTGGTATACATCTGGATGAGTTGTTTCTAGTTGTTTGCAGTCCGCAAGGTACACAGCTCCCCAGCGTGTATAGTGAGTGTGGTCGTACACAGCGAACCACGGTAGCATGGCTGCGAACGACGATACATGCAGTTCCCACGACCCAGTACGTTCAGCTCTTACGAACTGAAGTAAAATGGACACCATCTTCAGGTAAGTGAACCAATATTTGGAAGTCGTTGTGAGAGTTTTCTCGAACTCATCCAGCAATTGTAGAATGTGGGGGTTGCGTAATGTGTTGTCCAGATCTTTCAACGCATCAGAGGTTGCTTCCGTATCGACACTCCCTTCCAAAGATTCCACTACACGTTTCGCGGCTGCGTCTAGATCATCGTTGTTGAGTCCATTTTGTTTTGCCCATTCTATGAACATTGGCCATAGGATTTTCCACAATGCCTCATACGTGAGTTTGTGTGCCCGGATGGCTCTGTTGTATGATTTTGCTTGCATGTTGTTCAGAGCTGTATTTTCACCATATACCTCGCTCTCGATCCACACTTCTGGTAGTCCAGATTCAGCGAAGTGTTGTCCAATGGTGCACATGAAATTCTTCGTTGAGTGGAAACCACCAAGATGAGCGAAGACACGTCCACATAACTCGTTGTTCGCCCACTGTAGTTCTTTAACTTTGCAGTACAGTTGTTGGTCGAGTGTAATGACGGTTGACTGTCCAGGATTCATTATTTCTGAGATCTTCATACAACGAAGTATGACTGTCCACAAAGTGTCGTATTCATGTGCCGGGGCATTGATCAGAGGCAAATATCCAGTGCTACATATCTCTGGACTATCGCGGTCAGTGGTAATCTGGTTAAAGCCCGTCCATGCAGGTACTGCGTGGCCTTCATCATCATGCATGCGAGCTACAACCCATGACATATCTTTGAGACTGCTGTCTTCTGCTACCTTTGGATCTGGTTTGTACCATGTTGCATCCACATCTTCAGCAAATTTGGGTTTCACGCGAAACGGCCTTTCTGGAGGATGCTCCAGCTGATGGAATCCGGCTGGGATCTTGATTGATTTGTCTCTGCCTAACTTCAGTGGCTCATTGCGCTGCTGCTGCTCCCTTCCTCTCTGAAATGTTACCATTTGAGTAGCGTGAAATGTCCCCATGCCATCAAGTGTCTCTTCTATGAGATCAATGTTGTCTGCAGCAAACTGGAAGAACTTGCCAGCGGTGAGGTTAGACGGAACTGGCACATTACCATTCTCAGACTGTCGGTTTAGACTTTCTTGTGCAAGCGTTGTGTCCAAGCGTCTCACCTGGTCATAACTTATGCAGTGTCCTGCTTGATGCACCAACTGAACTAATGCTTTTGATCGTGTGGATTGGTGAAGTGCCATACCGATACCTATATGCTTGGGAGTAAGCTTCTTACGTTTAGATACGGCATACACGATGTCTTGCGAGATGCTAAGTGCAATTCGTTTGGTGTTTTTATTTTCTTCATTTTCATCCAGTTCACCATTTAGAAGTAGACAAATGAGAGTGTACAGACTTTGAGGCACTACTTTCGCTGCATCTTCCTTGCTTACTGATCCACAGTTTTGAAGCCCTGGACACTCTTTAATATCTCGTCGGATACGTAGAGCTGTGTGGTGTAGAGCGAGGAGTTCATCAGTCTCTGTGTCAGAACACTGAGACACCGATATATTCTGGATCGCAATGGCTTCATCTAATTCATCACTTCGCTTTTTCAACGTCTGCACCACGATCTTTGCTGCTTTGGTTGAAAATAATAACTGTGGCTGGTGGGATTCGAGCTGCGGAACAAAATCAATCTGGCCAGGAAGTGCTTTGATCAATTTGTCTTTGAAGCGTGTCTTGTTATCTCTGTACAGCCCAACTTCAATTTGAAACTCTGATAAAAGTTGGCTGTATCGATTCCACACATCAAGAAGGTTGTAGATTTCGCCGTGGCTCAGACCAGTCGACAACTCTTGCACTACTCTGTGAATGCAAATTATCACAGGATCATGTGTGTTTGCTGTTTGGTCAGTACCTGATGTTCTTCGTTTGAAGTTGACATAACAATGCAGGTGGTATCGGGCATCAGCAGCGATCAGATCACTTATGCCAGCCAGTTTGTATCGCATATCATAATCTGACCGTGCTGCTTCTATGACGGCGTCAGACACATCCAGCCTTGCAAACAAGTATGTCTTCTTTGAAGATTCCTCTTGGCAAAAAATGCAACGACTTGTCTTAAGTTTGGAATTGACAGCACTGCGCAAAGCCGGTTGTTCATTTTGTTGTGTGCTGGAGCCAGGAATCTCGGATGACAAAAGTTTATCAAATTTATCTTTCAGTCTGCTGATGTGTTGTGCACTTGTGAATGTTGCATAGCAATCCTTATGGTTCAGAATGTCCGTCTCTTTTGCTATTTCATTCAAGGAAACATGCTCTAACCTCTCAATTGTGTCCCAGTTTGCAACATCATTATGTCGTTTGCGGTCTATAATAACTTGTTGAATTCTAGAAATTCCGGCATCAGTCAATATTCTACTACCGGACGACTTTTTCCTGTCCCTCTCCTGGCAAATCAAACAGAGTGTCCAATCTGTGCTTTTATCTCGATCCCGCTTCTTGCTTGTACACGCTTCCATTTTGTTGGTCTACCTGTAAAATATAAAATATAATATATGTGAATATTACCTACATTTTATTATATGTGGGTATGTAAAAACTTTACCTATATATATAGGTCAAATCTCGGCCGTTCTGCGCGGTAGAAAAACAGCAATTTCGCCACAGTTATCTGAAATTTGAAGAAATAGCGAACATGGAGAAATTAAATAATGAATATTGTTTAAAGTGATTTGTTAAAAGTACATACTGCATTATCGAGGTATGTATACATATTTTGCTTAAAAATCGTTAAGGTTTTGGACAATCTTTCGGAGGTCATAACTCATTAACGAAACAACGGATTAACTAATTATTTTTACTATCAGAACCAGAATTGCATTCTCTAGCTTTTGGAGAAAAAAATGAAAAGAGGGACGCCCCCCCCCATAAAATGGCGGCCATTTTGAATTTAGTAGTTGTAAATTACATGGCCCTTAATCTTTAGTTTAGCTACTAAACTATTAAATAAAAAAGACTAAAAATCGGCTATTCTACATTTAAAAAGCTTGTTAATGACTAATTATTCCAATGAATTAAATGATATCATAATGCAACTAGATAGAATGATTAACCAACATTATAGTTTAAACCTTACCAAAATTCAAGGACTGCCGTGCGTAGAATACCAAAATGTGTAGAATGTATAGAATTCCAACGTGTAGAAACAAAATATGTACTCAACGTGAATCGGTTCTATTTTTAGGAATTTCCAAATCAATACGCGGTTCGCTGATTGGTTCAGTTTGTGTCAAATATTGTAATGTCTGTCCACAAGAAGTTAATGCTATAATGTGGTGTGTCTCTCTAAAAGGTTTGACGTCATGTCCTATAGTACAGCGAAAAACACAGGCGATAAAAACGACGCGAGGCAATTACATACAGACGCCCCCTTGGCTACGCCCCTGTATACCGTACACTATTTAAATCGCTATATCACAATTGAAATCCTTATTGACAGTTGATTTTTTAATTTGAGATTTCACACACTATTGAAATCACTAAATCTATTATTGAAGTGGAAAAGCTATAATTATTTTTCGAAAACAGCCGGTTTTACGATGTCGGCCATTTTGATTTCTCAATAAATCGCAAAATAAAAAATAAAAAAATCCCAAGGCAAAAGTTTGAGTGTCATCCGGCCTAAATGTGTTCCTTATGGTCCAAACTTGCCAAAAAACATGGATGACAAAAGTTAACATTCCGTCCCCCCTGGGGTAAAAAATCAGATTTTGCCTCTAGTCTATCTATTAAATCAGTCAATACTGTATATTTCATCTATATAATTTTATTTGTATAAAATTAATATATTAAAAGATAAATATTTTTCTACCTGCCTTATTCAATATTATTCTTTTTAATAACAAAACAGTTATATACCTATAGCTAAAATAGATACAGTCTATCATAGAACTGACCTAATACCAAAATATAATACAATTATATTACTATATTAATTATTATTATAATATAATTTTCTTTCTATATTACAAGCCAGTAGGCTTTGTTATATTTTGCACTAGCAGGTTCCAATTTTCTTTAGAAAATTAAATAATTAATTTTAATTTTTTGCAAACAAGATATATATGTAGTTACAGGCTAGACAATATAAACCATAATATCATTAATTTATTAAATATTTTCAATTCAATTTAGACGATATCTTATCTAATTTGCTAAGATAGTAAAAATAGGTTGTTAAAATTTTCTTTTGAGTACACATAACCAATTTTGACTTTTTGATGTCAAATAGAGATCTGAGACCTTCAAGATATCAATCAATAAGTTTTGACCCTTAAAGAGGCCCTTGTCATGTTCTCAAAGTGCAAAGGAGAGTTAGTAATCAATTGCTCTTCCTTCTTATTCAATGACATATTGGCAGCATTAGGGTATTGACTTGAAGAGATGGGCAATGAAGCTCTTAAGCATTTCATATAGGATTTCAGATATAATCTTAAAGAGCTAAATGCATATTTTGAATTGTTCTCTTATCTAACTTTAGCTTCAAATGATGCAGATATACTCTATAGGATTCAAATATAAACTGCATGCTGGCCAAGAAATCCCCTCAATGCCATGCCCTTAAAACCACTTGTTTATTTGTCTATGTGAGGTGTTGCATTATCCTGTTAAAAGGTCAAATATGGGTTGATTTCCATGAAGGGCTACATCTTGTCTTCCAAAATTGGAATGTAGGCTTTGAGGGTATAATGGCCTTTGTGAAGTTTTAAAGGATCTTGGCTAAAGAAAACACCCAAACCACCATGCTTCCACCTCTACCTTAAAGTTGTGCTTGAACAATATCATGCACTCTGCCAATACATTGTCTATTGCAGAAATAATGTCATTGGGTGGTCTATATTTAAGGTAAAGAGGCTTTTTATCACTGAAGTGAAAAGATTACCATTGTTCTACAGTCATCTAAGCATGATTTCTGGCCCACTGAAGACATCCAGCATGGTGTCTGGTGCTCAGTAGAGGCTTCTTGGGAGCCATATAAGAGTAGGGACAAGCAGATTACAGTCTGGAACAAACCCATCATGTACTAAGCTCTTTTACCAATGTCATTTTGTAGCTTCTTGTACAGGGATTAACTACTCATCTGAGGATATACTGCCGATTGTTGAAGAATGTAAAAATTCTGTTGTTAAGTAGTCTTCTTTAGTCTTTTCTGCTATAAGCAAATCATCCACAGAGCCAGTCTATCAATGTTTGTTAACAAGCGCTGAAATAGTGGCTGGCCTGACTTCAAAATGGGCTGCAATGTTCCGGTAACTGATACCAGTCTGATACCAGTCTCCTGGAGCATAATGACTTATACTTGTTGGTCATGTGTAAGATGCATGATCAGTTGAAAAATGTTGCAAATAAATATAGCACAAAACAATATGTGCTTCAAATTATTGATTTGAGGATGACTGGTCAACCAGTTAAATGCTTGAGAGGAATAAATTGCAAGAATGAGGCTATGACTCAATGATTGGATACATTACAGTCAACTGGAAAAATAAGCTTATATGTAGTTAAAGATACCTAAATCAGTTGATCAGTTAATTGCCAAGAAAGATAGATAGGAGAAAGAATGACAAGCAAGAAGTAAAGAGAGGAGAGAGAATAATGCAATGAATAGGTGAGATAGGCTGAGAGAAGAGAGAATTATACAATTGTTATGTACATTGCTACTTATGTAGTGAAATACTGCCTAAATTGGTTCTCCTTATTAGTGGTAGCATATTTTAATGGAGCTGGTTATGTCAAGGTTGTGTGAACTGAAAAGGATATTTACACAACCTATCTTTACTATATTAACAAATTAAATATCATTGGGTTGAAATTATTTAATATAATAATGGTGTTATGGTTTATATCACCCAGCTCTGTATATAGATATTTTAATATCTATTTAGTCCAGATAAAATTTAAACAAACTTTCACCAATGACTGTTTAGCCATTATTAGTTGAATATCTAATTTATCATTTATAGTATATTATATGTAAACAGTATAGTTCAATATCATTTTAAATAATGCAGTTCAGAATTCATATTTAAAAATAAACAAAGAAAGCTAAAAGTTAATTTTGGTATTTTTTGTTTCTGTCCCCATTATTCTTTTTCTTATTAATATACTATAAGTATTGAGCACACAATACTAATGCCTTTCTTCTTTTCATTTTTAATTGTTATTATTATTAAGTAAAATATTTGAAAAACGTTGAATAGTTGAAGAAAAAATTAAACCAAAATAACAGTGCTTCTTGCTGTGAAAAAAATTGAACCATATGAATACAGTATAAGAAATATAGCCCTAAAATGTTTTGTCATTACATACTGATTTTATAGGCTATAGTACTGCTAACCATGAATCTCTAGAGTTTAAACAGAGTCATAGAAAGTTATGGAATGATTTACTAGCAGGGTGGCCACATATCCCCAAGTTTGAAATTATGTTGGAATATACTTGAATTTTTGTGTTTATCCTTAAATTTTATTATTTATTCTCAATTTGAAGAAAAACTGTTCATGCTATTTTTTAATAGTCTAGTACTTGATTTATTATACTAACAATTTTTTTAGATGTTTGTTTTATGATATAATTTTGTATTTTTGTGTAATTAAAGAAAAACATTTTTATTTAATTAAACAATCTACTTTTACAATTAATTTATTACACCCAAGACATTTTATTAGTGGTACTGTTTAGTTATAACCAATATTTTTTAATACTTTTCTAATAACATTCAATTATTTTTGCTAGGCAAAGCCCTTATGGCTACATAGAATTAGGCAACCTTGGTAAGTATGATGAGCTGTCATTAGTAGGTGCAAACAGAGCCTTATGACTGCAGGGAATTAGGCAACCCTGGTATGCTGAGCTGTCATTAGATATCTATCATTTATATATAAATCTATAAATGTAAAAAAATTGAATAATATAATAAACGTGTGGACACCCTAGCATAATTACTTGAATATATTTGAATTTTATTTTCGATTTAGTGTGGCCACCCTGTCATTGATTTTACTTGGGCATCATAATCTCTGGTTTGGTTATTTTATGAACAACCTGTATATTAATATCTTTAGTATAAAATAAATTTTTAAATTCTTATATATAAGCTCATTCTTTTCAATATATTTTTCTACATATATTCATATTATTGAAATTATTTTTATTCCTTTATAGATTACATTTTATAGATATTTGGAATCTTATATTAATTTGTAATAGCATGTAAAAAATGTTAAATGGAATATAATATATTTCTTACTTTACTGTTAAAGAAGATGTCTCAAATAAACAATGTTATATTATACAAATGATTGCGAATAGATTTACAGTCTCTCACACTCACTCACAGTCACTCACAGTCACTCACCAATTTATATTTCTGATATTAAATCTATACTTATATATTCTATTACACTATATAATTAGAAAGTGTTGGAAAATTTCTATATAAAATAATATTTTCATAATTTTAAATATTTTCTCTTTATTTTAAATATATTTACAAAACCATCTAAATTATATACATTTAAGTGTCAAGAGATTAAAAAGGAACCAGTACTGTATTATATAATATAATAAAACAACTATTTAGTTATTTATGTTAAAAAATATAAATGCTCTGTGGTGATAAGTAAATGTAATGTTAAGTGAAGGTAAAAGTTATTTTTCTGTTTGATATTTGTTATTTTTTAATAATTTGTCTTTTTAAATCTATGTATATTGTTCAGACCACCAGATCTATTTACTCTTTTATAACTGGTGATCTTTAGTTGAAACATTCATCTCACATGTGATTGTAATGTTACTACCATTGTTATATATCTTTACTTAAAACTATTTTGTGTGGCTATTTCGTTTAAAAAAATATAGATAAGATTATACATATTTGTGATTTTTGAATTTTGAATTTCAGCATTACTTGAAAGCCATCATAAACAGTAATACTGCTAAACAGAGTAGTAAAAACCCTCAATATAAAAACAAATAAAAATTTATTTTAAGATATTTTGGTTAGTACCTCCTAATGATTAATTATCAATCTAATATTAATAAGGAGACAAGTGCAAACTTTAAATACAAGCAAAGGCATGTAAAGGGATTACATTATATAAAAGAAAAAATAGTACTGCATAAGATAAGATTACATAATTAAACAAATAAATCATGCTACAATTAATATAATACAATTATATAAGGACATAATCTATTTTATAGTCACCAATAACACGGAATCCAAATAAAACAAAGCGAGTGTTATATAGCCAGTAATGAAGAGAGCTTGAGGGCATTCATTATAGATTAATTCCCCTTTTTTTAATTTAGCAATAGTAATACCCTTCATCTCAATGGTGATTTTTTAAATAGTAATAATTTACAGCTAAACTGGTAATTGATGTCCTCAAGCTCTCTGCTTCGTTTTCTATATAACCCTAGTTTTGTTTTCATATTTTTGTTATTGGCGACAATAAAATGGATTTTGTCTTTATGTGATTTTATTATGCATATTAATTGTAATGTGGTTTATTATTTGTTTTAATTATGTAATAGTGTGTAATCTTTCTTAAAAGTTAATGTCTGCTTGTATTTAAAGGCATGTACCATTTATCTCAAAAAATATTTTTATTTGTTTATAAATTATCGGTTTTTATTTCTTTGATAATACTGCTAGTTTTGGTCATGTAGTAACAATCAAAAGAAATGAAATATACTGCAATATGTTTATTTATTGGTTTAGTAGCTCATCTTGGTAGAGAGTACATTGGCATTCATTTTTATGAGATTCAGGATAAAGAATTTAGTTAAATAACCACTCAAGTGAAGATTTCAAGAGCAGTTTTAATGTTATAGATTGAATATAATAGTTTCCTATTGGAATATATTCCTATATAAGGAACATTCAAATAAGTCAACTAAAATAAATAACATCTAGAAAGCATTTTAAATTGTATGCATGCCAATTTCACTAAAATGACATTGTCACAAAATAGTGTATATATTTTCAAATAACTGTTAATAATTGTATACTGCTTTTTTCTTTGCAGAGTACAAAAAGTATCATTATGTAATATATTTTTACTACAATAGATGCCTTTAAGTTATATAAAAAAGAAACACAAATTACTTGAATTACTTTACTCAAAATATATATACTTGGAAACTCAACTTATGCTGTCAAATCAAATTAAATTGCAACACAAATTATTCGTAGATTTGTAAGTTTTCCTACAATTCCCATTGGTAGTTTGAGAAATGCGAGTAAATGTCAATTGTAAAATTTTAGATTAGTAGTAAATTGTAGTTTAAGTAAATCAGTGTCAGTAGTAGACCAATAATCAAATTATCTCTGTCTAACTATGTTTATTCATTATTTAAGTAAAACAGAAACAACTGACATGTATGCAACTAGAAAATGTATACTTTAATATTCCAATAAGTAAATAAAAAGTAATAACCATTCAAGTTTTACTATAATGTGAAAGGCTTTTTTAAGTTGTCATTTGTATTACCTAATTAGTATTTATAATTAACATACATACGTTATTGTATGTAAGTTTGGTTTGGAGTTTATATATATATATGTTTATTGGTATAAAGTATTTGTGGAAAGGTAGGTTGCAGTGTAATAATTTTCAATGTAATACGTGATTTAATAAGAATGTCTATTATATTTGCAATGGATATATAATGTATATTCTTTTCTAACTAACTGAAATTTCTTTTCAGCTGAAATGGCCAAAGCACCCCCTCAGCAGAATGTCCCCCTCCACAAAGTAATAATGGTCGGATCTGGAGGCGTAGGCAAGAGTGCCTTGACGCTTCAGTTTATGTATGATGAGGTAATGACTGCAGACTTTCATTTGAAAAAACACTTATTTATTTCCATATTAATAAAATGTATATTCCATGCCTGTAAATATACAATTGATAGCTATTATCAAATTGACACTAATCCAACGTATATATGTTTTCTTATAAAGGTATAATTTGGATTACTATGTCAGCTAATTTTAATTTTGGAATACTATATCATCTCTATAATATATTTTTAGCTCTATTATAATAACTCTATTACAATTCATTCTTAAAATTACATTTAATATAAAATATGCTAAGTAATTTTTTTCTTGAAAACAAGTCAAAAAATTGAGCAATTAAGCTTGAAATATCAACAGTAATAAACAGGGCAATCAATAAGAGTTGTTTTTGCAATTAGAAGTTGAACCCAATCAATATTTATAGTGAAATATTTAATCTCTCAAAATGTAGAAACATTAATTAACAATCCATTCCGTTGTGAGATTTTATTGATAATAATAATAAATAAGAATGAAGCACACCTTCGTAGTAACAAGAAAGTATATATAATTGGAAACTATTTTCGGTACCAGGCATCTTTATTAAATCCTAGGATAGGAGACAATGCAAGGGCAGTTACATACTCTATATATATATATTATAATTAATGAACATAACAACAATATTGCGGCATACATCGCGATCATCGCAATCAACTTTTTATTACTGATAGGGCAAACTTGCATAGCATCATATTCTAGCTCTTGTTACTATCCCTCAGTATAACTATATGGTTGATATTAGTATGACGCGAAGAAAATGACGTGATAGAGTCTTCGTCTATTTTTATAACAGAAAAGTGTATTTTTCAACTATTTTGGTATTTAAAATTTATTTTTATACAGAAGTTATATAGTATTTAGCCAGAAGTAACTAACTATATACTTATGTACATAGTTCAAATTTATAGACATGATATTTTAAGCACATGCATTTACAATCGTCAGTAATAAAATCAATTACAATCACCTTAAATATGCAATTGATTAACAATAACCTGCAATCCATGAATGTCAACACGCAAATAAAATCTGTAGAATATGCGACTTTGGATTCTCTCTTAAGAGCATATTTCTTGAATTCTATAAAAAGCTTGTCTTATTGCTTCCTTGATATCATCTTCATTCAACATCAAAACTACCCCCAAGCTAGTTTCTAACCGTGTTCAGTGACTCTCGTGCTCTATCTGTTTCATGCCGCCAACCTGCTGCTAATAAATAATAAGTAAATGATATTCGATTGTGTAGCCTCTTTTGTTAGAGTGTTAAACGATATTTTAAATAGCGCACTTCCGTTACTGACGATTTCATTGTTTCTATGTATATTTATAGATACATAATAATTTTTCGCCATAACAATTATAATAATCTTAAAATAATGTAGCAATAAAATTTAATTGTAGGTGCTTGTTGTATAAAACATTATGTTTATGAATTTGAACCGTGGTTACTTCTGGTCCACTAAGTATTTATTTTATGATACTTCGTTTTTTTGTGGAATGGAAATGTACCTTGTATTACTCTATTTCGGAATTTTCGTAGCATTTTATAGTGAAATGTTATCAAGTTTTGAAGCTCTTCTCGATATTTTTCTGAATTTCTAAACTCACCTATGTGTTATAAGTAATAGTTTTTTAATAATTACTATTTTGTTAATCCATTACAATGTAATAGATGGATTAAAAGACATCTTCATGTTATTAAGGCAATTAGACGAATAAGTATATAATATGTATTAATTAAATAGTTCAAAAAGATGGATCATCTGAGTGCTTTTCGTTTATTAGAATTAAAAGATTTGATCACTTTCAAACTGACCATCATCGATTTGATCACTTTCGGTCCAACTTTTAAAGTTTTCTGGATAAATTAAAATTTAGTTTATGGTTTGTCTGTTGCATAACAACTCGAGAATTAGAATTAAAGCAGACATAAATCTTTCCTAACTTCACACTTCCATGTATTTTTCTAAGTGCAATAAATATTGAACATCTCAGTAAGATAATGAAAACATTGTAACTATTCATTTTTATCAACATCTCTGCGATGTCTTTAATGCATTGCTGTTATATGCCGGTGATGTTATATCACATTTCGTTTACATAAAATAACTAAATGGTTAATGTATTTGTTATTGGGTTGTCTCATGCTTTATTTACAAACAGTTTGTTGAAGACTACGAACCAACTAAGGCCGACTCATACCGAAAGAAGGTCGTATTGGATGGAGAAGAGGTGCAGATCGATATTTTAGACACTGCAGGTTAGTTACTGTATAATATATAATTGCTAGCAATTTAGTTTTAACTGAATTATATGTTGAATTACTAATTTGCATTGGTAAAAATGTTCTGAGAAATTATTGATTATTATTGGGTTGTACATACAAAGGGAATCTATGTAACGATATTCCCCATCCGCAAGATAAAAGTAAAATGCAAAAAAAAAAAGTAAGAAGCATAATATTTTAAAGGCTAATCATTAAATAGAATATTTAATATATAATAATTTAATAACTTTATTTATTATGCCATGATAACTAAATGTTCTAGAGGAAACATGTTTATAGAAGTAGCTTGTAGATTGCAATCCTGCGTGTTTTTTTAAGAAAATGTATGCCAAAACGTGACAAGTTAGTTATAATTATAAAATAATATTATTAAGGTTTCTAAATTGTGGCGATTGTATTAATTCTATTGGAGAATTTTGAATATTAATGACTATAAATTAATTCTAAAAAGGCTTAAAAGGTATAAGCCAAAGACAAGATGTAGAATTAACAGAATAATTTGGTTATTGTCGAAATTCTGGGGGTAAAGTCACATCACAACTCAATTTGAGATAAATAATAGGAAACTAGGGTTGATTAGTATTCAACTATGCTATGAATTCTGCATATACGTAAAATGTATGAAGCCATCCTTAAATATATGGAGAATATTTGACTGTATTAGGATATATTCTAGATAAATACGAAGTAAAAAATATTGCACCAAATTTATTTTTATTCATTTATTAGTTACATAATTCTATTATCCAACTTCAACTCAGGTTATTATATTTTAGCTCTACAAAAAAATGTAATCGATTAAAATACTTAATAATAGTTTATATGTCACTGTGTAATTCGAATAAATCGTTAGGCAACTAATTGCATTATTTTATAGTTGAGGCATTTATGTGATCATGATTAGTCACATTTTGCTTGATAATAAACCATACGTTCAAAGCAAGTCACCTATTACTTCAAAAACGGCTTTTTCATTATGATGAATAGGTAACCTACTGGGCATAATTTGTGTAATCAGTTCACATATTATTAGAGAAGTGGGTCGAATCTTTTTCACAATAATCTTTGTACCGCGTGTACCGTATCTGATTGGTTATTGAACATGATGACAATATACTTCAGGCCAGGAGGACTATGCTGGAATTCGGGACAACTATTTCCGGACTGGCGAGGGCTTTATGTGTGTCTTTTCCATAATGGATCATGAATCTCTGCAGGCCACAGCTGATTTTAGGTGAGTTTGCCCACAATCACTTCCGTGGACATCATTATTGTATTTGTAAATTACAGCGATCAGATTCTTTATAGGTATTAATATTTATTTATTTAATTGAGAATGACAGACTCTTACTGAACACTGTCTACCTAGTTGCGGTAACATAAGGCAAAATGGAATTACACCCAATTCGTTGTGCGCTTTTGGATGTGAATAATTAACTAAAGATGACTCTAATTAAATTCCCATCGCTAAATAAAATAAGTAAAAGTGTAATGTTATTGTATATTTTCCTTGATAATAGAGAAACTATATTTGCTATGTATAATTTTAATTCTAATTATCCATTATTAGAGAAAATAGTTACATATTTATGTTATGAATAGTAATATTCTTTACTGTATGAATGCATGTTTATCAAAATATTATCATACACCCATTTCATAATAGATATTTAAAATATTATAGATCAGACACTAATTATATTTTAATTTTGACTATTAAATGCTTAAATATAAGATTAGTAATTGTTGAAGAAAGGGCGTTTGTCTTATAAATTATATTGTACTGTATTGTATTGTTTACGACGTCTGTCATTAGTAGAGTAGATACCCTTAGTTTTAGAATCATTTGCTTATTTTACTTTACGTTACTTAAATTATAGATATATATTTTTTGGATTATTTTACGAAGTGTTGCATTTTTTAATGCTTTGTGGCTAATTATAATATAAAGAGCAACGAGGTAAAAGTGATTACTAAATCTAAAAAGCTGGGCAGTGATGTTTTTATTGAATATTTGTGATAATAATTTAAGGCATGTTTTGAGTTAAATATCCACAATTATTAATGGCCTCATATTATCTCATGTATTTGTTTTTGTTAAAAGTGTTTTCTTGCAATTAAACTTTTAAAATGTCATCTAATAGGCGGTTCCTTCGCTCTTTGCTGACATCTGGTTTCGGTTTTAGCAATGAAACTAAACGCCTCTGAGATGCGTTTAGTTTCTTATTTGAGTGATTTAATTGCCTAATATTGTTTACGTGAATGCTGAGCAGTTAAAAAATGAAATGTTGACCAATTTGAATTAAATTACTTCAATAAGAAACCTAACGTGATGAAAATCGTGTAATTTAATTGCTGAATCTGAAACTGGACATCTACAGCAGATAGCAAACTAAACGCCTGTTCAACTTGATGTTTTAACGTTTAGTTAGAAAATGGCCTGGGCCATTCATTAAAGAATACAGCTTAGCAATTTGCAACTGTTATTTAAAGCAGCATTTCAGAAGTTACGACAGTTTAAATTTGATAATATCGCGCCACTTATTGTTAAAATATATACCTAGATATCATATATTAGCATTTAAGAACCTTATGGCACACCATTAAGTGGAAATTAACAACTCGGCTATAAAATAGTTTAATAGCTAAATCTAAGGCATTATGCTATGCCTTTATAGTAATTAATGTGACATCAATTATGTATGTGGGTGTCTTTATCGTTTAATATTAGTTTGTTACTTGCGGATATACCTCTATTGTATTATTTACAATTTGGCAATGGCATAATGGATTTTTCGCCTATATTATTTACCAATAACGCAATATCGAATATTTAGTTATAATCTAAAAAAACTAGTTTCATGCACACTTATGCATACATTATGCATGCTAAGTAATAACTATTTGTGTTAAGTTGTAGTGGTCGGCGTACGCAAATAGTGATATGTATCGTCTAACTTTGAATAAGACAACGTTTGGAAAATGCGACAAATTGATGGTGATTACTTGGAATTTAGCTAAACATATAATTGTTAAATTGCAAACCAGCTATTTGATTATCTTTATAAGAAATTATCTAATAATACCTACACTTTTTCGTATAAGAATATTTGTTAGTGTGTAATCAAAATTGCAATTAGATTGTTGTGCACACACAATAATATGTATCGTAAAATAAAAAAGTAAACTTAAATATATCAATGTACTTTGTCCTTTATTTAGTTCTTTATTATTATTAATATTGTATAACTTAGCCTCAACTTTAATAGGCTTAAACTTAGTTGTTCAAACTGACTGGAGCGAAACGTCGTAGAAAATATACACACATTATTTTATCTGCAGCTGAAGTATTCTGATGTTATTTTCGTTTGCAGTGCAGTAATCAGAGTTATAGAAATCCAAATATAACCGAACCTCTATTAATAATTAATATACATCTTTTTATTGCTATATTTTTCACTGCTTTTTTAATAGCCGTTAAGTTTAAGATAATTTAATAAAATATGATATGATATGTGATTCTGTTTAAATTATTATAGGTAGATTAAAATCATTTTAAAACTTCTTCGGTTAGTGTAAGAATTAACTTTGAACCATTGTCTAAAGACTTCCGGTTTGCCAAACTACTCAGATACACTATACTAGCAAATTATATTGAATTTGGGATCTTTTTTGGGCATATTAGCTCTTCGCTCTTTCTTTAAATTTCCCGCGTGCGGGCCAGTGGAGTTTGGAGTACCAGACTCTTACCAGGTCTGCTCTTCTTGCTTGTCAGATCTGGATGGTTGGGGTCGTGTGGGGATGCCTTTCGTGACTTCCGAGTGCCATTCCAGAGTATAGTTAGGTGTGAGGACCTCTTTTTGGGTGTTTTGCTTCATTTCCTGCGAATATTACTGGGCCGACCCGGCACGAGAACTCCAGCTACAGTAGTGGGAGTGCCGAGCAAACAGGTTCACTTTTTTATGAGGAAGGGTTCATGAGAGGTTCTTTATTTATCTAATCTTTATAGATGCCTAGACGTCTAGGCTGGCATACCCAGAAGTTCACCGAAAGTGGATTCCTCAATGATCAAGATCCATCAATTTGGTCTCGACACTATTTGCGGTGGTATCAGTACAGGCACAATGTTCTTGCTAGAAGGGTATGATAACACTCTGTGAGTCATTGCAAATACTGATGAATGGCCTCGGATTCTAATTACTTAGGTCTAATGTTTCCTGACTATTAATTGCTCTAGTGAAAGCAAGATGGTAGGATGAGCTAAAGCGTTGTATTGGGATTGAAAGGCGTATTATTTGGAGGGTTTCGCAAATTCTATGAACGCTTCAGCTTCTCCGATGTCTGCTTGAACATATCCGTCAGTGCAAGCATGCAGTGAGTGTCCTGAGACTAAAGCAAATTAGCTCTCCCCTAAATAAATTCTAATTCGCTAGTAATACTCATAGAACAGTTTATGCAGATTATATTTAGTACATTTAACAACGCCTTTCTATAATGATACTATTCTATTGAGTATGCCAAACTGACGAAAGCTAATAAATAACTAGAAACAGCTGTTCTGTGCCTGTGAAATTGAATATAATTTGCTAGTAGTATATCTGAATGGGACTTAGTCTGGTAAACCTGAAGTTGTAAGACGATGGTTTAAAGTGAATTCGTACGGTATCCGAAGCAGTTTTAATATTCTTTATTGTAACTCTTGATCTGTGATGTCATTTTAATAACTCCTTTTTATGATGTCTCCTCACCCATTACATTTATTTACATTTAATATGGAAATAATTGTGACTTACGCTTATGTGGTATGAACAGTTACGCTCATTCATTCTTTTCAAGTACCACTTTAGTTTGTACTCACACTCTTTTCATGAATGCTTTCACAATATGCACTTCATGTAATTAATCAATCAGATTTATACGAATTGTTTGTTCATTCGTATTTTGGCACGTGGATTGCCAGTCATTGCGCATTATTACATTATAGGTGAATTTATCAGCAGACGAGAACAGGCCTAAACTATATAAACGACGCACCTTTAATGTTGTACACTTGCATTTTCGATATGACTTGTTGGCTCTTCGTTTCGTACTGTATAACATATTGCCTCTCACTCACTATCACATTTTATAAGTCTCTATTATAAATTGGTCTCTGCTATGAAATGTGGATAACAAGATAGATTTTTATTAGCTAGCATGAAATGAGTAATCCATTGCAAACCGAATCAATGTAGGAAATTGCCTTCTTCATTGGGTATATAATAAGGCTCAATAGTAGGCTGTTTCGTTTCCGCGATAGTTGTAAAACAAATTATTACATCCTTTTTATTTATATTTTGTAATTTCAATATACATAAGCGAGTGAAACCTGAACAATATTTAGACACATTATTATAAGCTGCTTTAATATTTATTCAAGCAGCAATATTTTTCAGAGTCTTAAGATTTAGTTCAGGAAATACTAATTTGTATTGCTTTTTTTTAGTGCAGTACAGTAGGCTAACAGTATATTATAATAGAAAACTAAATTTTGATATTTTATTGTGTCATAGTGAATGACATAGTAATATTATAAAAATTTAAATTTTCACTTATTAATCAAAATTGTAAATTTATCATTGTTATATATTTTTATTTTTATTAATGAATCGCAAAAATTGAATTGAATTAAAGTTATATAATTGTTGTGGCATCAAATAATATGAAGAAAAAAATATGTGAGAACTTTGAATAAGTAAATAATGTATTACTTACTATATGTATATAGCTTTTTAAAGTAATGCATTAACACAATATTCTATGGGTTGTGCTATATTTTACTTAGTGCATCTGCTTATAATTGTTATATGTTATGTTATGTAACTACACTAAGGTTTTGCTTATAGCGTGTAAATAATGAGAGTCATATACGTATTATCCGAATGATTAATCAGTTTCCTGGGGTAATGATATTTCATAAGAAATACTCTATGCTATACTTATCTTACACATTCCAATTAATATCACAGTCATCTTTACATAGCTATATTATATGTGAATAACACCATATATATTGTAATGGTTATGTTAGGGTAAAATTTAAAAACATATTCATTTGAATACAACAAATAATTATGTCAAGTCTGTATGTATGTATAATTAGCATTTAAGAAAATTATCTTCTTATCTTAACTGAATATTCCCATTATTTAAATGTTAATTTTATCATGTTTCAACATTTATTTTTTGCTTGGACGCATTTGATGTGAACTTGTCGGCATTTGGTTTGGCGAAATACTCGATTTTAAAATTCAAATCTCAGCCGTCTCTATTTGATCACGACAATCTATATAAAAAGACTATCGTCGCCATTGAAAAATTGATCTGTCGCTTTGTTTATGATTTATATCATGCTCAAAATTTGTCTCGGTATTAGACAATAATGAAAGATCCATAAATTTAAAATACGAGGCTTAGCGCTAAATATATAGTATGTATACCTTTAATTATTAGTTTTTATTTAAAAGGATATACATATTTCATAGTTAACAAGAATATTGAAACTATTAAAAAATATTGAAGGTTAATTGTAAAATTGACTTGCTCATTAGACATGCTTTTTACTTTGGTTAACATATGTAGACACTGTGTTGAATATAATAGATAATAGTCTTTCCCCCTATCGATTCTAAAGTATGGTGCTAACTTTATTAATTTTTCGGCATAATTTAATACGATACGTCGAATGTTCTGTAGCCCGGGACTTCTACTGTCGACTAATAGTAATAATCATAATTATAAGTATTTAGTAAATCATAATGACAGTCAAGGCTTATAAAAAAGCAATATGAGAGAGAATTTGTTTTTTTTGTGTTAAGTGCTAAAAATATGTAAAACGTATAAATGTCTCATTTAGTCTCATTCCAGCTTTACGAAATTGACACCATTGATATGTAGTTTTAAATATGGAATAATGACGTAATTACTCCCCCTCCTACTTACCACCAATCAGAGAGCAGATCCTGCGTGTGAAAGGTGAAGAGCCCAAAATCCCCTTCCTATTGGTCGCCAACAAAATCGATCTCCAAATGGACCAGCGTGTAGTGTCACGTGAAGAGGCGGTGGAGAAGGCGCGCCAATGGGATGTGCCCTATGTGGAGACCTCCGCTAAGACCAGGGAGAATGTTGACAAGGTGAGTTCGTTGGTTGCTATAATAACGCTCTCTACTCGTGAGTCTCCTGTCGTCTGGTGCTGCAGACGTGAACTAAACAATTTTAGTTTTTATAGTAAGCAGTGGATGGTAGTTCAATAATTTACGTAAGATAATCGCAAGTCTTCTTATCCCTATCCATGCCCGGGGGTTGTCCCGCACTCCCCCCCCCCCCTCTTCTATTTTCGCTGACGTTTTTATTGAATAATTTAAGTATAGTCAACTTTCGGGACTTCTTAAAATGAAGTTTTACTACTTCTAGTGCTATATTTACTACTTTACACCCTGTGGGATGGTCACGTGACCCGGTAAAAAATCCCGATTATGTGAAATAACAAATTCTTCAAAATCAATGAAATTGTTTTATTTAGATAATACACTGTACAATATATTGCTATATTTTTTAACAAAAAATTGGGATTTTTTTCAAAACTTTTTTAATTTTAATTGTTTCTTTTAAATAATTTTTTTTCTGTGGAGTGTGTTACAAAACATCCTCGTTTACCTATATGCCAAGTTTCAAAACTCTACTCCACCAGGTACTTTGAAAATTGTGGGGGGGGGCACCATCGGCCCCGTATATGGATGCGCTAAATAGTCCGAATGGATGGGGTTAAATACGAGACAAAGATACAGTCTTTAACTGTTCCAGAAGCTATTTATGTTTAATATATACGTTGTTTTTGTCATTAATGACTGAACGTTATCCTTCTTTGAATCTGTTCCTTTATCCTGTTTAAAACGACATTATATAATATAAAGTGAAGAAAAACCCCTCAGTGAATATAATAATTATTATATTGCGAGAGACGCTTCGGTTAGTGTCTACTAACCATTATCAATCAAAAGAAATGGAGACAACATTTACAGGACTATACATATGTATTTAAACATTGAGTACAATTAACTTTACAAAATTCATAATATACATTTTCATTATTAAAACTACTAATATATCAAAGAATACATTCGACATTATAGATCTAACGTTGAATCCATTTCTGTTGTTTTAAAATGATAAAGTAGAGATTAACCGAAACACCTTGAAATACAATTATTATTGGTTTTGGTTTTGGTGTGGTTTTTTTCTTCGCTTTATGATAAACACTGACATATTGTGTTTGGTGTTTTTACCTTTTTTTAATGCGACATACACTATATATGTTATATATTGATTGGTTATGTATAATGATTAATATTTACGTTTAATATATGATTAATATTTGCGTTTAACATAATGAAATAATTATTCATATTTAAGTTGGCTAAAGGAATCACCAATTAGTAATTCAAATAGGCATCAAATACGTATGAAATCATGCCACTCTGTGGGAGAGAACTATATTAATTAATGTACGATCACTTAATTTATCAATATAAATAGAACTGATATCTATGAAACTTCCTATTCTCATCTATCAATAGTATTGAAACATCGATTGTTTATTGTTCTGGGAATATTTACAGTACGCCTGAGAAAATATCGCTATTTTCATCAGGAAACTAGTGAATTACATTTTTAGACATTCCGTCAGCGAATTTCGCTGTTTCTATGTGAAAATTATATGAATCATGAATATATGATGTCTTTTATCTGTATTTGCTATAAAGTGGGTCTAATCTACACTATTAGATATTATTATACTTAAAAATAGATAAAAAATCAGCAAAAACAAACAAAATAACCAACATACTTTATTAAACTATAATATGTTATTAATGCGTTTGTGCTTCTAATAAAAATAGTTTAATAATCGAATTTGCTTAAACAGTGTTAAAAAGCACTTTTCAACAGTCAGACATCATATTCCAGGCAGGGTAAGTTCACACTACGTTGGTTTTTTTTTAAATGGGAGGTTTAAGGTGCAGTAAAAAGCAGTATCATGTATTTACACATTCTTTTGGTATCACACTATTTTTCTTGCATCGTAAAACATTTATTCTGCAATAAATATCACAAAATTGAAATCGAGTTGATTGTCTTACAAATATATTAAACAAGAAAATAGACAATTTACTAAATTAGTTTTACTTTTTGTCTTCTCTGATTTGCGCAAAGTGAATACTTCAAATAAATGGAATAAAATGTTATCGTTTAGTTAAAGGAATGCATATTTCAGGACTTCAACTTTGACTATTTTTAACAACGTCAGTTCTTTCGATATGGTATATATATACATTAAAGGACATGTTCTCTATTGTTTTACTTTTATATTCTTTCGCTTAATTTGATCACATTGTCGAATTAAAATGGCTTTATTGATTATCTGAAATATGAAATGGCAGCAGCTGTAAATTGTAATATTACACATGTATACAAAGCATACTTACGTACATGGTAGCAGTGTTAAAAGTCGAGATATTGCTACATTAAACAACAATGCGCAGCATAATATTATTATGCACATTTGTTTAGTTCTTATTTCTTGATTAGTTTCCTACATGTTGTATCTAGTAAGATATTGTTGATGTTCTAATTGCTTGTCTCTTTATATTATATTTATGAGGCTTTGCTATGTATGTATATTCATATAATAATATGTTTGCGTATACCGTATTCTCAGTTTATTCGGTTTTTATCAGTCAAAAACAGATTATATTATTTACTATACCTGGGAGGTTTTATATTTGAAATAGCTCAAATAGGTTAATGATTCTGTAGCTTCACTTTTTAAACTCATTTTACATCGAACATTTCACTGGCTTTGAGGTTGTAAAATGCATTTAATGGACTAAGGTGATTTTAATGAGCTTAACACTCAGCTTTTCATATAAATCATATAATTCCAGTAATTATTGTTGTTTTCTCCAAAATTACATCGTAATATTGTTTATACGGTTCATTTACACGTATTATTGCGTGTTTTGTCGATATATTTCAGCACTATTTTTGTTTGATTGACTTGCTACAATAGAACTACCTATTATGAATTTCTAACAATTCAAAATATTTCTGTTCACATAGTAAAGACATATTTAAATTCATTTATTAACTCTTTCTATTTTGAGGCTATTTGTAATGTTTACTTAAGTATAAAGTCTGAAAAGTTGGCAATTTAAATTAAATTCTTATATATCATAATGTAATATGCGATAATTCATATAGTTGTTTTATTTCTTCTTACAGTATACTTAATCAATGTTATTATATCGTTGGCAAACCCATTAGACATCCCTCATTTTGACATAGCCGTCCTCAAAGGGTTGAATACATATTTACTATAGCTCTCTATAGCTACTAAAATAGTATGCGTCACAGTGTTGTTATTCGCCTGCTGTGAGATTAAGGCAGAAGGGTTTTGCTATTTTTAGATCACTCTAGATCTCGTTGTTATGAGTAATCTATTACTAAGTATAAGTTGTCTCAGAAAATGCGTAGCTTAGTCGATGCTGTAATGTTATGAAATTACTTTCTTTGCTTACTAGTATTTGTGAAATAGTGAAAAAAACATGATTGATTGACTATTGAATAGGTTGTTTTTCAATCAGATAATAAATAGACAGGTTTTGTATTATAATGTGTATATGGAATTGGAAGTAGTATGTAGGTAAATGCATATATAAGAAGTATATATTATAATTGCTTTAATTAAATTGATGCAGTATGAGTAATAGGACGGTCTGCATTTTTTGCCTATATTATGTAGAAATATGCAAATATTAATCAAGAAATTCGACTTAAAAGTAAATTATTAAAAGAATTAGTTGAATTAGTTTTCTGTCTAGAATTGATTTGATTAGAAGTGGTATGATTATCAGTTTTTATCATTTTACTTGCGCGTATTTGGTAATTTTAGTTATAATGTAATTTATTTAACGATATGTTAAATTCTTTTAAGTTTCTATACTTCTCATTTGAAACGAATGTAGTATAGTGTGTATAGTATATTGTTTAGCAAGTGTATTAGTTGAACTTATTAACTTAATTGATTAATTAAATATTTGTGTTACCTTAAATGCGATTTTACTTGTTAACATTTGTATACAACTGATGAGAAGTTGTGAAAATGTGTTTTTTTATTTAATACATACATTAGTATATGGGCCTATAAACTTCAATATCTTAATCGATAATAGTTAGAGTTTTTTTAAGAATGCTAATTCTCTGCTAGTCGCATTAATTAACAAATCAAAGCAACTCCAGCAGAACTCATTGTTCAAGACAAGTCGAAATTAATCTTCAAACAAAAAAAATCGGCTTCCTTATAATTGCCGAACGTATAATTTATAGTAAGAATTGAATCACCTTAATCCAATTTGAATGAAATTAAACTAATTTCGATTCCCTAGATTCAAATTTGTAGCACACTAAAGGCTCCAATTGTACCATTGTAAAATGGATTAATAACAGCTCGATCTCTCTCTATTTTGGCGGGTGTATGTCCGGATCGCGAAAGACCGGCTATTCTAATATATCTCAGGGTATCAATAGGGTTCTATTAACTGCTTGGTCTCGCATTACGTTATGCAGCCCTATTAAATTATGGTATATTCGAACCAATGGATACTTCTGTGTTGATTTTAATTAAATATGAATGTAATATGCGGAATAATGTGCATCACGGCCGGTTATTTTACAATCTATGTAAATTACTTGATGCCATGTCTTTATTATAACCGAGATAAATGATTTACCTTCTTGTAGTTATAAATCCATTTCTATGAATAGTTCCATATCAAATAATTACCAATATCAAACATAAAATGCCTAAATTGACATTTTAAACACATTCTATTTTCAGATTTAATTGACCTATTTCAGGTTTGTTTTGCATAGTCATTCAATCTTGAATTTGAAAGTCTATAGAGTATAGTATGATGTAATATTTTTACAGAATTGGTATTTATGTCGAATAAAAAATTAGAAAATCAGTACAACTCTACATTAATACGTTTGCCTAATTTATTAGAGTAATATTATAGACATATTATAAATTTGCAATTCAAAATACGTGGTGGCAATAGATACAAAAAATTGTGGTTATCCAGGTCGTAAAATATATATATTAAATACCTGTAGATGTATATGTTCATATGTATATAAAAACACTATTTTACTATAAGTTGCATCAACTCTATTTGTTCTTAGTGGGAGGTGCTTAAGGCCTTGTTTATCAGTGGACAATTAATTTCCAAGATTCTATAACGTGGCAATAATAGCTACCTATACTATACAAAGCTTATTTTGCCTGGAATGTGTGTGTATTCCTGTATTAAACACTATAGCAGAATGTTACAGTAAATAAATTACATGGTCATATTATATAAACAGGCAGAGCCACACACATAGCATATTAATAAAGCTGCATATTACTGTGCAAGTAGAGCTATGATTTTAGACACGGAATTAATAATAATAATAATAAGACGTGCACTTATATAGGCTAAGCACATAAAATGTCTGAAATAATTATTTTTCAGTCAAGGTGTGTATTATCTAATACCCAATGTGGTTTAGTCGCTGTATTATTTCCATATAATAATACATTTGCATTTGTCTAATTATATATTTGTATATATATAGCTTGTGTGTTTGTAGGCCAGCCTACATTTTATTATACCTATATACAAAGGTAAATATTGTGATCTTGTCTTTATAAGTCATAGTGTCATGTTTGTAGTACGTGTGTATTTTTATCAATCAGTGTAAATTAAGCCCCACACTGCTATATTTAATACCCGTATATACCTACATAGAGTATTTGAAAATGATATTTTTTCAATGAATAATACCTAACGTAAATTTTTGTACGCATATTCAAAATCAATCAAATTCAATACTTTGCATATTATCATATTTTTCAGTGTGAATCTACAGATTTTCTTCCATGAAATACTAATTTAGCTTTTGGTTGCTACTTATTGTAATTCATATAAGATATACTTGTAGCTACTATTCTTAAGTAATTATGCAATAAATAATATTCATAAGTGTAGAGTTCTTCCCATCTATTATCTTCTAAAACGTGCGTGTAATCCATTTCTGGAATGGACTAAAGAAGGAGTCAATACCGTATTGAACACCCATTTCTTTTCCGGCAAAATACATATAAGTATTCGGTCGGCTGATTTTTGATAATTTATTGATTTAAGTATTCATACTTTAATGAAATTGAATAGTAAGGTTATGTTTCATGTATTATATTATATATGCTGTGTTCTGTGTTCTGGACTTGGAAAAAGGAAAAAAGACGAAATCGTTGATGTACTACTTATGAATATTATATAAGTAAATTATTTCTGCAATATTTCGTAGATTTTCTAGTTAATAATTGTAACAATCTTCGTGTACAAGTGTTGTCACTATTTCTTATTTTGTTTGTTTGCCTCGATCCCCCACGTCTATTTATATATGTGTGCTTATATTTGAAACCATGAACTATATTTAATTATTAGTTTCTTGTATAACTTACAATTTATTATTTTTGAAATGCTGTGTATTCGATATGCTACCAAGTTAGTTCGGTTTTACTTCATTAATTTGAATGATATCGCAGTTAGACAAGTCTACCGTCTACGTCTATATTTTCTTGTGTTTCTTTAGGTGTTCTATGATCTTATGCGAGACATTCAAGCACGCAAACTCGAGACAAACAAGACCGTGAGTGGGAAGAGCAGGAAGGGGAAGGATAAGCGGAAGAAGAAGTGTACCCTGCTCTGAGCTGTGGTGTGGAGAGATGAAGAGGAGGAAGGAAGAATTCAGTTAGATTGGACCGCATTCTTCTTCAACTTCGCTTTGCACACAACAGCAATTAGCCTCTGTAATATTATGATCATTATTTACGATATGAATGATAATGTGTATGTTCTGTTGATAATAATAACAAAAATAATTAATCAATTGAAGCGAAATGTGTGTTTATTATTTTGAATATAATTGAATAACAATATATATATATACATACTAGCTATCTACTTACTATGAACCTTTTGTCTATTTCCATTTACAAATTTTTATTTATAATACGTATCATATCCAGTGCTATGTGTTGACTACTGTAAGCGCTCCGTGAAATTCAGTTTTATCCTCTGTGCATCCAAATGTTACAATATTCCGGCCTTCTAGTTTTGGTTTAATGTCAACTTAGTTTGAAAGTTTTGAATGCTGATGTGTTCCTTTATACCTAATAACTCAAATAAAGACTTTTAACCAATCAATAATTTAAATTTCGAGATTTTGGTGCAAGACCTATTATTAAAATCCAATGACTGTGTATGTTATCGCTAAGCAATTATTTTAATATACATATTCATAAAAAGCAAATTTACTCAACAATTCTTAGCACTTTACACGGCACTCTTATCGCTTCAGTTACTAATTAAAACATGCACTTTATACATACATAAACACACAGTGGCTACGCGTTTAACATGTACATTTCGGTACAACAAAAAAGTGAAAAGTAAAACAATCTCCAGTGTACTACTAAGACATACTACTATTTCCTTCCCGAAGAGATCTGACTTTTCTCTTCCTTTCCTAAAGTACAGCCAAGTCAGTCGGTTGATAATCAGTCATTCAGTAGTTGGCAATAATATGACTTCATTGTGTTCGACCGGTGGTTTGTCTGTATTCTTCACTCCTCGTAATTGTTGAAGTGACAAGGTGCCGTCTATGTACCTTGGCCTAACGTAAGTTTTACGTACTATTTGATTTGCCTACTCTACTCTGTTTCAGACTGATTTAAATCAACTAGTCTACGTATATATTATAATAATAGTTTACCATAAACGCATGCAGAATTTATTATATACCTACATATTATAAATATAACCATTTTGTCCATACATTTTTTAGCACTTTCTTTATTCTCATGTTTAAGTTGCCCCGAATATATGTTATAAATATATCGGTGACAGTATACCAATGCTATAATTTTACCTGTATAATTATTTCATAACGTTGTAATCCTTCAATGCTAATTGTGAGTCGCATGTGTTATTTCAATTATACAACTTACTTTGGCATACTTTAATATTCTTTACTATATAAGTAATAGGTCGCTGTTTAATTTTGTAAAATGTCTGGGAAATCATTGTCTTTGTATGCTTTTGTTGTAAATAATATTAATTACTTTAGTGAAATCCTTTCTTTTGATTTTAAATGTATATTTTTTATATCTGATAGATTTCTACTTTAAAATGTTCTACATTGGGAAAAATAATGACGAATATGTATCTTTAAGACAATTGTAAAAGCCAGCGATTTGTTTTACACAATAAGCCTAGATCAATTGCTAATTTTTTTTGCAGGCAATTAATTCGATATTTAAATGATATAAATTATTACATATTTTACGTAATAAGTATAACTATGGGTTTGACTCATTTTACACAAATCAATACTTGAAAAAATACAGGATAAAGTTCATTGTGCATCATATATTCAGAGTGTGGATTATAAGCACATGTAAATTAAACGACTTATATGCAAACAATTTATGGCACGTCTCAATGTATAATCATAATGGAAAACTACAATATAATTTTAATACATACCTACACATAGTCTTAGTAGTCCTGAATGGAACACATTTGATATGATTTAGGTTTCTATATTTATAGAGATATGATCTCAATTCTTTCTAATTGATTCAACAAACCATAACTTTCAGTTATAGGTACGTATATTGCTCAATTTTCACTGCTATCTTGCGAAATATAAAAATTATTTTTTTCATATTCTACTCTCATTTTAGTTTTATCAAACGGAATATTTATATGTATACATGTACTACTTCGTTATTTGTTTTGTCAACCCTAGCATTTAAAACCTAAATAATAAATTAAATATCTTACTTCTGGTTAGTTAACTCGGGTCATTTTTTCCTCTGGTTATATTAATAATTAAAAATGTAATCAATTCATATTTGTACGTACATCACAGACATCAATATAAAAATGTATGTATTTTTGTGGTTTATATTTACATAAATAATGATTTATTTGTAATTATATAAAAACGGTTAAATTATCATATTAATAGTTGTTTAAATATTTCCAAAAAATAAAATTACATTTTCATAATTTCTATTTTATTTAGAACAGAAATTACTGTACTACCACATTAACTTCAATAAAATATCACGTGTCAAAAACAATATATTTGGCGAAGAAATCATCTGTAGTGTAAAGAAGAGTTTGATAATTTACAAATATAAAAGATTAAAATGTTTCAGCAGAAGAATATAGAACTTTTAGTTTGTTAAACAAAACTGAATGTTTATCTAACATGTAATAGTAATGCATAATAAAGCAGATATACATATGTACAAATAAGCCCAATTTTGTAAAACTCAATATATACATACATATAAATAAAATAGAATAAGAAAAGTGGAGTATGAAGTATTGGCACGTCTAATAATGTAGAAAACAGTATATACATATTCCAATTAACAGTTATTTCCTCAGGTTAACCATGTACAGCAGATCGGCTAAACTTTCATCCGTTTCGTTGACCAATAAGTCTTGAGAGGAGGGTGGCGATGGAGTTTTCGCCTCCCGTTTCGACCTGTTCTTGGAAGAATTTGTCCATAACATTCCCATCGCCAGTTTTTCTGCATGCTTCCAACCAACAGGTTGTGTGAAATAAGGTCGAGAAGTTTCCGCGAGCTTCTGATTGATACAGAGTACACAGCCATCCCTCACCAGTCGTTTCACAACACGGGTGATGTTTCTAGCGTCGTCTAGGCCGCTGTGCCACTCGCCCTTGAACTCTAGGCCCAGACAGGCCAACATGTTATGAATAGGGATTCTCTCTTCGTTCGGGATGGAGTAGAAACTGCGAAAGTGTCGCTTCAGGTTTACCCAGTAGCGGCACCAGCTGGGAACCTTACAATCCACAAGTCGACACTGGATCCGCATGAAGGTCGCCATGTCCGCATTGCAGTCGCTCACCACAGCAAATTTCTTTTCGGCGGTGAAGAGCCCCATGGATTCCATCCAGTTCTCTGCGTTTCGTAATACCTCTGAGAATGGAGGGGCCTTGCTAACCGTTTTCTGGGTGATTCCGGTCAACTCGGTGCAGAAGGACGTCAGTTGAGGATTTACTCGGGGACGACAATAAGAGTGGAAAGTGTTGGTGACTTTCCCAATCTTCAAATCGAAGAGAATTATTGGGAATTCGATGATTTCATGTTTATAGGAGGGAGTGTCCTCCTTGCTACAGGTTGCCTCGAAATCAATAATCAATAGATAGTCGTACAGTTGACGTATAGGTTCGCGGCTGATATCCCTTCTAATATGTTCCCTAAGGCGCTTTCGAAGGATCCTGTCGGTGCCTCTTTTGTCTAACTTGCAGTCTGAAAGCTGTTTGATAAGTTCACTGGATTCCATTGTATCCATTTCCTGAAATATTGACCAATCACTGGATTTGGAAGAAGAGCCCCCTGTTTCATTTGATAATACATGTTCCTGGAAATGGATAGAATATAACAAAAAAAGTCATTTATTTCTTACAACATTACCAATGTTTCAAAAATATGAAATCCAAATAAGTTGACAGTACTTATAAAACCATGTATACATATGTATATAGTCTCAAGATAGTCTAGCATAAGTATCAATTTCAAAATAAATAGTTTATTAGGAATAATTTTTAGAAATTATTAATTATTGGAGTGAGCTCATGAAAAACAGTTCTACAATTTGAATTTCTCCAGAAATTTTAACTTTAATAATGAGACGCAAAATCCCGGATTTTACGGACCTATGTAGTCTATTTAGATAACATTAAGTTCTTTTATTTATATATATAAATAGTAAGGGATCAAGGTGGACTGCGAGAACAAAGACCCCCCCCCTCCTGACCAATCAAATCCGTTTTAGGTTTCAGCCAATGATAGAGTCCCCAGAGTATAAAAGGAACGCGCGCATCTGTTATAGCTTATTCCACTCTTGCTCACGCTACTAGACAGTCGTCTCCTCTCATGATGTCACAATTTATTATCAAGCCACATCATCAACTGGCGATGCCTTCTATTAAAGTGAGGCCCTACCGCTGCGTTAAGATGGGAGAACGGACTATTCATATGGTCAACCTTACTACGCTTGAAAATTGCGTTACTATACTCTTCAAGTCTCCAGTCTTTACAAGTTTCAAAGGCCCATTAACCAATGGTGAGGTTATCGGGTTCCCCTTAGTCAAGAACGAGACAGCGCCAGACGAGTCACGCGATAATCTGCGGGGCCAACGTGAGCTGGATAGAGTTTATAGCCGAACAAAAGCTCAAGGTTACTTCTCTTCTCTCGAGACGACTACTCTACCTAAAGCTTTACGAGACCTCTACCTGGCCACACCTACCTTCTCTCCTACCTCAGACATATACTGGACAAATATGTCGAGCAATGTCTGAGCATTTAACTGGACTGGCAATCAGGCGATTAAAATTGCGGATGATGTCTGGACCGGACCACTATCAATTTTTAATGAGTTGCAACAGTATCTAAATGGGTCAACACAGCGATGGAGAACCGAGGAGTACGTAATTGTTTAATTGATACTAACGTTATAGTTCTCGTGGAGAACACGCTGCAGTCTCAATCTGCGCATCGTACAGATACGCTACGAGCCGATGGAATCACCAAAGCCGTATGATGCCTGTTTCATGACCGATACACCACCTACAGGGGACGCAGCAGCAACACAAATTCGACAAGGATGATAGAACCATAAATAGAAAACGAAAATGCACAGGAATAACCACCAGGTCAGGCAAGAATCCTGCAAAGATTTTAACTCCGAAGAACTGGAAGAAGCTCTGAAAGCAGCCAAGTCAAAATCGGCAGAGGGGATAGATGGTATCCCAACCAGACTCCTTAAAAATCATGGTACAAAAGCCAGAGACCTTCTCCTCAAATGTTTCAACCAATCGTGCGAAGAAAGTGCTTGCCCGCAGAGATGACGAGATACAGAAATGATCTCACTCCTCAAAGCCAGGAAACCTGCTAGTGAAATAGAGTCCTACAGGCCAATCAGCCTAACGTCGTGCGTGAGGAAGGTGATGGAAAGAATGGTGGCAAACAGACTCTACCACATAGCGGAGAGCAACAAGTGGCTTTGCGAATACCACTTTAGCAAATTCTTTCAAGATGCACCACTCTTAAATTGAATGATGATAGTTTAGTAAACAGAAATTAACTAGATACGAACTTTCTTATATATCTATTTAGACAGACGTTAGAAACAATTACCCTTTTATTATAGAAATAATACGGACTAATATATGTACCGCATCCCGTAAAATGACTTTTTGACAATGAGGATGAAACAAATAGCTCTGAAATTGATCTATAGTTTGTAAATCCACTTCACGTAACACATTAATAAGTGAAAAATAGTTATATCACAGTGGCGTAGCTGGCGGTGGGGTATCTCGGGTAAATACCCGACCACGTTTTGGGATAATTTAATTTTGCCCTTTGCAAAATCAAAGTATGACTAGAGAAAAACGACCTTTTCACAGAAAAGTATGAGTAGAGAAAACGACAGTAACAATACTTGGAAGTTTAACATAATAGAACTCAGTGAAAATTGGACTTCTCAATCAATTTAGAATTAATAAAACTAAATTTTAATGAATATGAAACATTTTAAATTAGCGCCTAAGT
>JAYRBW010025117.1:0-12469 GCA_036023295.1 Invenusta paracnida
GCATATATCGTATGTTCGTCTATATCGTATATTTTTATGTGGCAAATGAAAATACGATATAGGCGAATCCTACTGTAATTGCAAATGCAGGGTAAAGATATGACTTTTAAACCCGTTACATGCACAACTATGACCCTTGAATAAATATGTGTACACTCTGAGGCAAATATAACGACATTTATCTGTCAATCACCATATTATCTAAATGTGTACCATATAGTAAAATGATGTTAATCTATGATGTGAACTAAGAAAAGAGCAAACGCTCTAAAGGTCATTATGAACAACACAAGTGTTATCTTGCATAATTACTATACATATTATACAATAATATTTACTATACGGTACAAAATTTCACATATTAATATACTACGCAAAAAATAATTATTATTATAATCACAAAGATTAGATGATTTTTCAAAAAACTCTTTTTAAAGTTAACGTTGTATATAATTTTATGAAAGTGTAATTAACCTGCTCTTATACTATATACATATAGACGAATATATCTGTACAATATATATTATATATGTGGACTACATCTATATACGCTAAACAAATATTTATACAAAAATAAGCACCAGACTAATATAATGTATCCTCATGTTATTTTTTTATTCTAGACTTGATTATTCAAAGATGCATGTCTATGATTTACTATTCTAGTAATTTATTGTGTTAAGATTCAGTTCTATTGATTATATTTTTCTTGTAATTTAGAAACGTACTTCGTGAACTTCGTATCAGCAATACACTTAGAAATATGGATAAATTTATATCATTACATTATCCAATTACTTCCGTATAATTTATATAGAAAATAAATATTGCCTACTGTTATAATTAACTATGTTCGTCTGGATATCAAACTTGCAAGCATGTGATGGAATAGACGTTCTACGTTAACATGTGTTAATCCGTTACCAACTGCTCGGATATAATTAAAGTAATTCTTCTACATAAAACTTTGAATGTTAGTATCAAGTATTTTATAGCAATACAACTACGTAATATCACATTTACCCGTTAAAACAAACTATAGCATTACACAAATTATTTTGCTTATCGTTATATAATAGTGCGCTAAAATAAATTATATTTATTTCAATTATAATATTGTTCATATTATTCCATTGAAACTAGTACATTTTTTGGCCAACGTTAATGAGCTGTAATTATTATCCATGTTTAGTAGCTATATATTTCGATTATCAAAGTAGTAAGAATACCGCTGAAAATTTTACCATTACAAGAAATGAAGGAAAATATTTGAGTAATCAATCAACTCGCTGACTAATTAATATTTCAAAAGACAAAGTATATATTAACGAAGATAGATACTATAAAAAGCGAGCTTAAAGAACCTCTCACAAAAATAGATATTTATGTTTTCATTAAAGTTTAAAATTCTATTAACATGGAATATCAGTAATCGAATTAAAATAGTCTTTATGTTATTTATTATGTTTTATAAATTTATTTTGAAGCTTTACTTTTTATATAACTTTGTATTAACCATAGAGTATTCTTTACTCTTTAGGCCCACCTTGGCCGGAGCGGCCGTGTTGACACTTTTAGAGATAATATCTTTCCAAAATAGCAGATATGTGCAGCTGAAATTTCATGACTTATCCTAAAATTATGTCAAGATAATGTGGGCATAGACTCACAATTACAAAGAACGTACAAATAGTTGAATTAGTACATTTTAAAATAGGATATGGGCTTTGCGGCCTAAGGTGGTATAACGGATGCAAAAATTATTGAAATACAGATGAATTAGGTAAAATTATGTAATTTCGCTATTGGAAAAACTTTTTAAATATATAAGCTATATTTCTATAAGTTACAGATAATATTGTAGCCCTCATTAATCAGACGAATATTTTATTCATATCCGTGTAGTTTTTCTTGCTTGATGATATTACCGCGGACAACGTAATAATAGAAAGCATAATATAAATTCAATGTATTAAAACAATTGCGTTGTCCTCGGATATTACGTAAATTGGCATTGAAATGAATTGAAACAATTATTTAATACCACCCAGACGTTCTGCGAGAGCATGATTGTTCGATTCTTGCTTCTGCATCAATTACAGTTTGCTTGTAATCGGCTAGCGTGTCACATCTAGTTGTTAAATCTAGTTACCATCTAGTTGTCACAATCTAGTTAGGGTAAATCCCTACAGCAATGACTAGTGTTTGAATGGGTATAGCTTGAATGAATTTTAGGATGTTTGCGTGCAGCGTTTATTGATTGGGTAGCCTTAGGTATTAGAATTTCGTCTATTTGTATGCTCATTATACCCCGGATACTTCTACCAATTTTAAAACCGAGTATACTGTGGATTTAATAGGTAAAAGCATTCTTTCAGCCTACCAGATATTATTTTTACTGTGCTTTCAGCTTTGAGACAGGTATTTTAATATTTACATAGCTTTCGTTACAACCTATTTAGGACGGCATGTATAGACGGTGTATTCGAATTCATTCATGATCTGAGAAATTAAGCGAACCAAGAATCGGAAAGCAGTGAAGATGTGGAAAATAGTGGAAATGAATTGAGTGAGGATAAACAAAATGAGGATGATAATGACTAAAGTGATAAAGAAAATAGTGCCGCTCAATCAAGTGAATCAAGAATAAACAGCGATGAATATTCCTATAGACTACCATTAACGAAATGGACAAATTCGGGGGTATCTCAGCCGTCAGCTACTGTTGGACGACAAAATCGACAGAAAATTGTTAAAGTGCGGCCTGGCCCTATGGCGGACCAGAGGGTTCACCTATACCTATCATGCGTAAAACAATGATATCACTATAAAATGAATGATAGTATGAAGTCAACCTCTTGAGTGTGTACTTGTACAGTCACTACCGTGTAAGATCGTGAGTGTACTCATTTGCACAGTCACTATCATGATGAGTGTAAATAAGTATAGTCAACTTTCAGGATAATTAATAGTTGACTGTGTATGTATGCAGTCACTATCATACTGAGTGTAAATAATGCAGTCAGCTATCATGATAGTTGACTGTAGTTATTTTTTTTATTTTAATACTTAGTTTTTTCTAGAAATCGATTTCAAATCATAAAAGTACATTATTTTGAAATGGAGTTATCTGATCCTTCCTTATTAACTTTAGTAGACGTATTAGTAATATTATCATGCACCCATGCTATAGTAAACCATGGCTGTAAATCTATTTTTTTAAAGCAAATAACATCGCAGATATTTTTAAATAGAAAAACAAAGACAATCATATGAAAACGTTGTTCTGAAAAAACTAGATCACATGATCAAAAAACTATAAATCACGTGACCAGGCATAACTGTATAAAAGCAAACTTTTAAATTATAAAATTTAAATAACATTAATTGATAAAAACCATTAGAAAACAACATCATTTAAAAATTAGCTTTACAGTCAAGCCTGATCATGTGACTGCATGGATTTTTTTAATGTGAATAAAGTAATTAGAGGAGGAAATGATCTAGTTTTTTCGGAACAACATTTTCATATGATTGCCTTTGTTTTTCTATTTAAAATATTTGCCGGTTTTATTTTAAAAAATGTCATCAGCTATGGTTTAGTATAGCGTAGGTGCGTGATAATATTATTAATACGTCTGCTAAAGTTAATAATGAAGGAAATTTTTCCAAGCTATCAGCATAGTTGACTAGATTATTTACACTCAGCATGATAGTGGACAAGTACACACTCAACATGTAGTTGACTGCGCATAACTATCATTCATTTTATAAAGATACCATCGTTTTAAGCATATCAAAGATTATAGGTAAAACCCATGAACCCTCTAGTCCGCCATATTATGGCCCAGCAAGTCTGTACGACCCACATCTACATCGGAATATTTTACATACTTTTTCAACGACATGATTAAGAAAATAATGCAATAGACGAACATGCATAACAATGCCTTTAATAATTTCTGGGATGAAGAAGAAATACGGGCATTCTTTAATAAGGTTTTTTAAAATTGAGTCTAATAATATATATAACGTGCGTATTAATAATGACCTATGAGTAGTTAAGTAGAACACTATTTCTAACAGAGTAAATAGTTTACTAAAGACATTTACTGTATGATTTTAACCATTCAATGAATAGTTACACTATGTATAAATAAATACAGAACACTTCAAACTTTTCCAACCCCGTTACATGCACCACTAGCTTAGAAAAAACATTTATACACCCTTGCTGGCAAGTAAAACGCGCTATTTATCTGTCAATTACTATATTATCTAAATCTTGAATGTATACTAAGAAAAACCGCAACGCCTCAACGAACATAACGAACAACACAAATTCTCTTGCACGTTTACTGTACAGTACAAAGTTTCACATATGAATATATACATATTATATATGTAGTATAGATTATGATGTAAAATAACGCATAAAACAATTATGTATTTAATAATTGCAGACATTTATTGTGTTCAGTAAACTAATACAAACTATTTTGAAAAATTATTAACCAAATGTTATTTTAAGCATAATTGAAGATACCACATATTCAAAACAAAAACTTCAAAACAGAGACCATCACAATGTGGTACGTAGTATATTAAGTAAATAGTGTTATTCAGTTCCGAAACGAGTCATTTATCAGCATATTCAGCATTTGAAAACATGTACCGATGGCTGCCCAGGGGTGTGGATGTTAATAGCATCGGAAATAATCTTTTCACCAACTGGTAAATTCGCATTGGCAGGAAAAACCAAACAGGGTGTTACTTCTGGGCAGGTCTTGCTAAGAGAAATAAGACTACCCCTTGAACCAGTCCTGTCCATTATGACCACAATATACTTGGGGAAACCTTCGGCAGATCGTGAATATATCTCCTGGACTTTAATCAGCCCTTTACCTTGAGGATCCGGCTTGTTCTAAAAAGCAATAATTAATTAACGTGTTATCTGTTTAAAAAATAAGTTCGTAAAAACAAGTTTATATTATTTTAAACAAACATTACTTAGTACATTTTAAAGTGAAAAACGATAAAAAAACACATTTAAACAAAAGATTAAAAAGTATAAAATAACAAAGCCAAGCAGATTGATACCATGAGTTCAGTGTACTACTTAATCTGTATTAATCTGTATAAATTAAATCCTATTTAAATGTATAACTATATAGAAGAATTTAGACTCCTGCTTGTTAAAAATCAATACAAATACGTAAAACGAATACAAAATTTATACAGATAATGAACCTCATGGAATAATAATTATGCCAATAAAAATAATGTAAATTACTAATCAGAAAATTTGAAATAAATTGCATTGTGCGATAACTTTGTAAAATTGGTAGAATCATACAAACAGAAGAAATATAGTGTATTCTGTACACAATAGGTTGCTGACTGGATCTTGAAATGTTGTTTGTTCTCCAAAGAGAGGAAGTGAAAAAATGTCTCAACATTTATTAAAGCTTATGTTGCAATCAAACATATTTTCAAATGGTTATGCTCATCATAGATAGAAGATCTTCAGAATTTATTAAATCTGTACTAAATGTAATTCTGGATGTTTAAAATGAGATATACAAACTAAGACAAAATTTCACACAAAAGCGAAATACATTATTAAATTATTTTATAGATAATAAAAGCTCAGAGTAGTGTAATTTTACTTTGAATAAATCGGGTTTCCAAGGTAGACGATTTGTTTTTAGAATTATACAATAAGAAGGTATAAAATATGTACAAATTATTTAAAGTATAAAGATTATGAAACTTGGAATTTTACCATATTCTAGTTAAATGTAATGTGTACGAACACAAAAATCAATTTATGAAGACAAATAAATTGGGCACACAAAACTCGGAGAATATAGACACTGTTAAGTAACAGTAATCAATTTTTATGATGAAAGTAATTTCAAAGATTTCATTACTAGTATATTCCTGTGGTAAGACGATTAGAAGATTCGACAACGACAAAGCAGTTTGAATTTCTACACACTATCGTTTGACAGCATTCATCAAATAAAAAGTATTCTCACTGAGTGTCCAGGGAACTTTGCAAAGCTGAGATTCAAGCTCCTTTTACCGATTTGTCAGAGACTGCACTTGTGTATTCTTATTTTTTCTCATATATCTGTTGCCTAGATTACTCTTCTTCGATTAATCTCGAAATGCTTATAACATGTGCTTAGTACTTAAACTTTAACAGATGACCACTAACTTGAAGAGATTAATTCTAAATTACACCAACTGGAGAGATCGATTCTTGTTAAATCTTGGCTATGAATTTCACGAAGAAAAATTATTATACACTTAATAACCTTAGTAGGATATAAGTTTTTTTTCTATTTGATGTTGATTGAAATATATTTGAAGTCATCATTGTCCAGCTACATTACAATAATGAAATTTTCGTTGTACACTAGCGAGAACTCAAGTTGATAAGCGACAATTTAAGCTAGAGAAATGTGCGCCAATTTTCAATTAGTTTAGGTTTTTTAGTACCTTTAAAATAGTATTAAACGAATTACTTAACTAGAGTAATATGCTGATGTGAAAATACACATAATTTTATAGAAATTGATTCCAATAATTCCAGCTGTCAGAAATAATTTTAATACATGTACTTTTGCTATTAAATTATAGTGAGTAACTATAATTTAATGCAAATTTGAAATCATAAAATATCTACAAAAATGCATTCACTAATGATTTAATAATCTTTAATTTCTCTAATAACGAAAGAAACAACTACACAATTCTTCTATAATATGCTGGTAAAACGACAATTTAAAAAAATGCGATTTTTCAGTCATATTCATAGTTTGTTAAAGTGATAAAAATGTTTTTAAATATTTATAAAGATAAAAAAAATATTTAAGCCAATAAAACCATAAGCCATTTAAAACTGTAAAGCTAATACGTTTATTACACTTATACTAAGACATTATTATAGTAAGATCTATGGGTATGGAGTAATAACTTTATGTTATAATATACAGCAATACATATAAAATATCCATGATTTAAGTTATTTCTGACAATAACTTACGTAAATAGGATCTGAGATCCATTGAAAGTCTCCAAACATAAAGGATTCGTTTGTACGCAGGGCAGCCAGCTGACTGTACAGTTGGAAAATTGTCTCTTCTTGACCCACAGCAGTTACTTTCTAAATGATAAATGATAAAAATTAGTTATTATAAAACAAAATGAATAATTATGTAAAATCTATTTACCCTGACACTTGACAAAGGACGGAAAGAAGGATCCACATTTAGGTTAGTATCGTTGGAACCAAAGCAACCAGAAGCACACCAGGGCATGGGCAAGTGGTTATAAACAGTCATATCCATTATAGAAGCATTGAATAAGTTGCTATCAACGACACTCCTTAAACCTTTTGGATAAAAAGGAAGAACCTCCGACTGCAAAGTATTAGTTGCTGTGTAGTCAGAGTTACGTGAACCATAGGTCAAATTTAGCTCTGAGCCAAAGTAGATCAATGGTGTTCCAGGTAGTAAAAACGTAGCTGCGACTTCAGGCAAATAATTATTTCTCAAGTTTGACAATGAAGCAGTAGTTAAGGCAACATCCTTCCAGCTTGTATTATTAGTAGCATTAATGTAGTTGAAAGTGCCTCCAGTTGTATTTAGATTAGCTGGCGGGGGTACTCTCCTATAAACAAGGTGTTATTAGATAGAATAACCAAAAATAGATTGCGTTATTAAAATAATACATTTACAAAATATAATACACAATTCAAACCCATTTAATGAGACAATAATATAAAATTGAAATATACAAGGTAACGAATATAAGTAACAACTGAACTTTAAACGAAACAAGATTACTATTTTAATACTGAAAATTGGTGATGTTTATCAATTATTAATTTCTTGCGTCTGTCTAGATTGTCCCAGTCAACTTATTTCGTAAAAACTTTATACAGATTGTAATAAATCAAATGATCCCATGACACAAACAATTCGTAAGAGATCATCAAATATGTAGTTATGTATTTAAAGTGAACAAAACTGCTTCCTTCGATAAAAATTATTTTCGTTGATATTCAGATTTTTCAAAATCGAAGAAAGACATGTATTTGTATAAAGACAATAATGTTTTCATATTATAAAAAATATATTTATAAAACAATCTTGATTGTACAATACATAGAAAATAGTCACACAACTAGAATTATAAAATAATCCCTTTATAATAAAGTAGAGTATATGCAAGTACATTTTATGTTCTGCAATTTTAATATGAACAACTATTAATTAAATAAGTATTGAGATTTTGAGTTACAAAAACGTTCGGTCTTATGTAATCATTTTAATGCTAGAAACAAACTGTATTGATGTGTAGCCTGCATATATTATTATTTTCGTAAACTAATAAAAAACTTAAAGGGAAAGTTATCATATAGAAACTTTAGAATATACTTTTTTTATGTTTTATAAAACGATGTAAATTACGCTTAGTATAACACTTGTTACTCTAATTACACTAATTACGCTTGTATAAGTAATTTAATGAAGTTTACAATTATCTTACCAACCACGATTCTTTAAAAATTGTGAGCTAATGATCATGTGTGCTCCATCAGATTCAGAACCAAAGTAATCCAAAGTATTGTCCGATGCAACTTCCAAGCCAAAACCAAAGTCACCTGCCTCCACTATTAAAAGCCTGAAATTTTAATTAATAAATAATGAATTAAAAAACTCAACAAACACTAAATAAATATGACCATTATGCATACAATTATTTGCGAAATAGACAAAAAATAAATACCTGGATTTATCAGTTTTTTTCTTCGTTTCATCAACAGTTTTCCTCATTTCTTGAATAAAGGATATCCCTCCTTTTCCAAACGATTGACCAGTATTCTTTGTACTAAAGTAGCTACCATATGCCTTAATTAAAAAAAGATAATGTATTGCATATTTAACTTCCAAAGAAATTTTTTTTAAATTAATATATGCAAAACATACCATTATGAACTAATACAGATTTACAAATATATAAAGTATTAATATCACAATAAATTGATAAATTTAAAATTAAGCAAACAATATCTCTCTGATATGGTATAATACAAAACTAAGCCATTTAAGCATTATAATGTTAAAATATATATTTAAAACTATTTTATTCGATCTATTAATTGTATGTAACACACTATAACCATTAATCAATAAAATATATGTAAAAATTAAAATATCTGCGTATTCTTACCCCCAAATCAAATTCTTTAGTTGAAGAAACATCAAAATCTTCACTATAAAATGCAGCATCAGTCATTACAAATCCTCTAACTCCAATATCCATCCAATACTTCAGAACAGACTAAAAAAAAAAAAATAGGCAATGGTTTAATTTATTTTAAAGTAATTAGAGAACACTTTTTATAATTTCTTATTTACCTTCATTTCAGTCATGACTTCTTCCTTGGTAAGATCGAGATCAACACTAACAAGAAGTCCATCTTTAGATGTTCCTAAAGATGTGTAGTAATAATCAGCAGCATTATTATCTTTTTTACCCCATGCTGAATTACCATTTCGACCCATCTAAAAGAATAGAAAATTACATTTTAAAATAAGACAATTGATATGAAACATCATAATATAACACTTACCCAGTTCACTACTTTTGTAGCTCTCTTAATAAAAAAATCTTTCTTTCCTTCTGAAAACCATGGGTGATTAATGCCAACAGAGTTTGGATTAAGAGTTAACACAATTTCAATATCCTGTTTTCGACAAACTTTTATCAACTTTTTGAAATCTTCTATTTTTCCAAGAGCAGAATCCATTTTCATGTAGTCAGTAGTCAATCCAAGATAATTACTCCCAGTAAATTGACCTTCAAATATAGGGTCCAGGATGATAAATCCAACACCAAGGTCCTGTTTTAAATAGGGCAATTTCTTAAGCAATCCTGAAATTAACAGAACAGTCTACTTATATAATAATTATATTAAATATAAACATAGCATTAGAAATAGTTATTCAATAACAAACACAATAAGAGAGTACATCTCATGAGAGTATATTTGTAATTACTATTTTGTTAGAAATATAAACATCCAAAACCAAGCTATCATTTGTACAATAATTAGCCTATTTATTGAAACAATCTAAATAATAATAATACAACAAATCCACTTAGCTGCAAATCATATATAATATGAATATGTTATATATTAGGTAAATTATTATAGGTATATGATAATTATAAAATTAAAATAATATAAACAAGATATATCCTATTTATATATACAGTATGATTTGCCTATATCAGCTTCAGTTATATTGAAGTTGTCTATATCAGCATTGGCCCTGCAGATATTCTATAAGGATATTTTAAATGTATTAAGGTTTATCTATTTTTTGGCTTCACCTATATAGGTTCTTTTTGTAATCCCCTAGTGATGACAATTTGTCTAAATAAGCAGGGTGCTGACATTTTTTAAATGTACTTACTGTTGTTTGTTGAAAACATAATTTTATCTTAGCCACACTCCTGTGGATTGGCTCATTGTCCATTACAAACACAGTAGAATATTGTGCACTTAAAATCTAATATACTGTGGTAATTCCATGCACACAACATTTGCATGAGCTCTATACATACATATCTACATAAAGATTGAATAATAGAATAGTCAAGGAAACAATAAATTGAGCAGATTATAACCTGTAGAGTTTGCCTGAAGTAAAGAAGTTATTACATCAAGATCATGCTATTGGCAGATCATATTTCAAACATAAATATATTGTATGTATGTATATGCAGTAAATTTAACACTAGGCATATTATGCAAAATTTCTCTATATCTGCATTTTCAATCTGTCCCTTAGGGTGCTGATATAGGCAAAGCCTACTGTAACATGGGCTGTAAATTCAGTCATGAATTATTAATTTGTCTGGAAAAATTGTATAGTTTGTCATCAGGATGAATAGAAAATATATTTTTTAATCAAAATAAATTCAAATGAACAAAATCAGATTGAATTTGGTAACATTATATTTTGGTCAAATAGTTAAAACTACAAAAATATAACATCAAATAAAAAAATGACAGCATTGTAAAAAGAAGAAACAAAAATTGTTAAATAATAAAAATATACTTTTTTAACTAGAAAAAGGATGAATAAAATCATTATTTCATATATACCTGGATGGATATAACATTATTACAAGAGTTAAGTAAATATTACAAGGGAGAAAGAAAACATTCAAATAGATACACACATGTATGATTAAATAAGAAATTGAAAATAATAAAATGTTACTACTAATAATATATAATAAGGCAAAAATCAAAACACCAAGCTTTTTAGCTTTGCTACAGAGATTATTTGCCATAACTAATAATTTGCTGTTGTTTACATAGCTTAATCAAAGGACTGAAACATGTTATTTTTAAATTATTTTATTATTACTATTAATATTATATTTAAATTAAATATTGATACTAACGATAATATATCCAATGCAAAATGTCTTTATTGTTTTTGCTTATCTCATCTGTCTTATGCATTATAACTATGTCTTATGAGCTTTAGCATAATTCTTTAATAAAATGTAACTAATTTAGGTAGTAGTATATTAAGTAAATCAATATTATAATTATCAGATGACATTCATGCAGTTTGTCTTAGCTTTAATGACAGATTCTGGCACACATTTAATTTAGTACCACCAACTTTTTTGTGATACAAAGAACTACTTAAGAAGAAACATGTGCAAAATACATAGATTACAATATAAAAACTAAACATTATCTTAAAAACACATAATTATATATAATATTAATTTAAGTTTATTTCCTATTATAGTATACATAGTCTATGTTGTCTATAATTGAATATTTTACATAATCAGACCTGCCAACCTACTTTACTTCCTAATGACATAGAAAAGTGAGACAGTATTCACTCAGAGATGGGGTCCCATGGCAAGGCAGATTCCAAGTCTATATGTGTGTATAGTGCAAAATATCGATGTTTTATATATGGAAATGCATCTAAAATCAACTATATCTACTCTTCCAGATAAATTTTCAAGTATTCTACACACCTTTCATCACTAAATAATTTCCAAACTGTATATTTTAATATTAGACTCATTTGTTATTAATATACTATTGTCTTCTTAAATTAATCACACATTTAATTAAAACTACTGTTAGTGTTATTAAAAAAATATTTTTTAAAAGCAATATATAATTCAAAATGTGGGACACACTGGACAGCCTCAAAAAGCAGGATTGTCCTACAAAAAGCAGGATTGTCCCACAAAAAGTGGGACAGTTGGCAGGTTTGTATAATATCAGCAATATTAGGTTACAACCTATACTATTAATATTGTATACTATTACTGGGCGATCCCGTATTTTAGCGTCCCAAATTAATTTTTTTTCCAAATTTAATAAAAAACGTATAAAAACAAA
>JAYRBW010025128.1:0-12467 GCA_036023295.1 Invenusta paracnida
ACCAAAATTACGCCAAAAATGGCCAAGATTCCACGCCGGAGATATTCCTCTTGGGCTACATGAAATGCACCTTGGGTGATTCATGTATAATGTTGCTTGTGATTCATGTATAATGTTTCTTGTTGTAACACTTATGGATATTTATGTTTTTCTTATTAAACAAACGTAAAAAAATCGGAAAAAAACGTTAAAAAAGCAAGAATAATTTAACGAGGGAAACTTGGATTACCAAAAAAATTGCCCTGCGGACAACCTTTAATTCATATATTAATATTATATAATTATTTCATCAAATTCGATGATAATATTATTAGCAAAGAAACACATAGATTTTTATTTTAGTTCTATCAATTATTCTTTCATTACCTTAAAGCAGCACCGCAGCCATCTTTACTTAAGTGTTAATATGTAAACCCGATTTACATGTGCATCATAAACCAAAATCAAATTTTTAAATCAGGCGGTACGTTACAATAGTAACCAATGTAAATTTTTATTTACGTATTTAAAATATAAAAACAAATATTTTTTATTTCTTGAAAAATTCGCATTTTTATTCATACTACATATATATATATATTTATTTTTTTATTTCATATTTAAAAAAATCATGTATTTTAAGTTATACATTCTTTTCAATTAAAAATATAGGTATGACAGTTTATTCTATTATTTCAATATATTATATATTTTATTATATATATTTTCAAATTAATTCAATTGTTTAATATTCACAAGCCTAAAGTTTATTAAACATATGATATATTTAAGAAATATATACTATAATTATATATTTAACCATATAAATTATGTTAAACTCATATTAAAATCTGAACTACTAAAAGAGGTAGGTACATTTCATTTCAAAAGGGTTCATAATGTGGAGACACTGGATAAGAAAAATTCTGTCAAAAACTAACTCGTTATGACTCAAAAGCTAACATTCTTAGAAACATTGACCTGTAAAAATTAAGTTTGTCAAACGTGAGATTAACTATAATTATAGCTCATGTACTAAATATGTAACTCATTTGTTAAGGCAACAAAATAATTGGCAGATAATTGTACCATAGTGTTAATATATAAAATACTGGTAAATATGTGTCTAAAAAGATTACATATCCCTCTTGACATATCCATTTCTACATATCTACATTATATCCTTTTCAACATTATATATACCTACATAATATCCACACATCCCTTTCGATGTTAAAAATAATGGATATATGGTAAGAGGGATATGTTAATATTCGACATATATTAACCTGTATTTCAAATATTAACGCTATGGTTGACTCGAATTTGCCATACAATTCAAAGTGCGTCTTTATTACAAATTCGCGTTGATCCTCTTATATGCAAAATCACTACAATAATTGCTGACGTGAGCCTCAGGTAATTTCGTTTTTTGTATACGAATTACACATGCTCATTTTTATGATATAGTCGATAGCATCGCTATTGACAATTTTTCCTTCAAATTACAAACCTATTTATTCGATCGTGCACAACTCTTTTTATGGTTTCTTTAGACTGAAGGGTAATTTATAACCAGACTTATAAATAAAGACAACACTACATTTTTTACTTCGTAAAACACTGCAATCCGCGTCCTCAAGGTACCAACAAGTATCCCGCTATAAAAGAAGCTAGTTTATTGTAAACATTTGAACATTGACTGAATCACAGATGTTCTATATATTTTTACACCTGTTTGGCCTAGCGGCGAATATGATAATATCAATAAGAGCTTATTTAAAAATAAAATGGTAATCAGAAATATTATAGAAAAAGTATAATTTATATTTAGATAGTGATTCGGGAGTTGCAACAATTGCTATCTTATACAAGCAGACATTCCCAACTACCGAGAGCTCGCCTAAACTGCCGCGGATGCACTGTTTTGGCATTTCAATCCCAAATTATCAACGCTTTCAAGAACTCATACGACTGATGAGAAATCCACCTGCACTAGCACACGCCAAAGTCATCACACACACACCAATTTGTTTCTGTCATAAGTTCAAGCCAGGTCAATATCGCACACCCCCGTTCAGGAAAACGGGCAATTGACGGCCGTAAGTAGTTCCAGTCGGTTGGCACTTGACAACACTATTCATCCACGTGATTCCATTTCTGACTGTCGATATTTTGAGAACATATGCGAGGACAATTTTTATTTAAACTAGCCTGGTAGAATTATACAAACTTCGATTATTTTATATCTCTATTAATAGTTAAATATGCAGATATTTAACAAGAAAATATCACTTCATTTAGATTTTAATCTTTCGATTGAAAATAGGTTTACAGTTCCTTCATCGCTGTTTCCTTTGTTCACGTAGTTATAAAACTACTTAGATGGGATTAGGAAATAATTTAATTTACTGAATATTTCGAAAGGGGCGCAATTTTCATTATCATTAACTCAAACTGCGGAATCATCTAAATTTAATCAAAAATTTTCGGAAGATTGTTAACTATTGATCAATTAATTACATATTCTTTTACCGACCTATTACATTTTTTACCAAAAAAATATCCATAATTTCCAACATAACGAGATTAATAAAACAAGTTCAGTTTTTTTATTAAGAAACTACTTTATGTATAGTGTAAACATATTTTAAATGCATCAGGCTTTTATCTGTATTAACAAATATCTCACTATTATGCAGAACCTGAGCAAAGAACGTTAAGTCAACGATGTAATATTTGTATTTCAAAATTATAATCAAATTAATCACATGAAAATAAATATCTGTACAGCTAAAAATATATTTACCTAAGTAATAAGTCAATACTAGTTAGTCAAAAAGAAGCATTTTTTGTGGATTTCAGAAGAGAAACAGAATAGACTACTCGAGTAAAGCAGTAGTATATATGTAAATGACAATACTGTACATGTATATGTATCTATCTGTCTATACAAGATGAATACTCCAAGATTGCTGTCAATAATAAGTACCCTGCATATCGTACAGTTAATTGATGCTGATTAAAATTAGACGTCTAATTACAAAAAATGTGAATGAACTATTTAAGCTTCTTGGCGATATTTTGTGGGTTATTTTCTTCCTCCTTAGCACCAGGATAGTGTTCATAACCTTTCAGAGCAGGATAACTTGATCCAGTTGTATTTTTTTTGTGTTCTTCTGGGTCGGTATCAGCTATTACACCTTCTTTTACAAGTTGTATTCGCTCTTGCTTGTATTTTTCCTATAAAAAATAAGATTGATTAAAAGGATAGTATACGCTGTGCAAGTGTCTTCGTTTCTAACATTTCATTAAATGACTTGAAGCCTCAAACAAAATATTTAAGGTTATTAAAATAAATCCAGGAATGTATAATATAGATAGATATCTAAAAACGGCTATAAACATCCACTGTATTTATTGAAGCATCTATTCAATCTAGAAATACAACGGAAAAGAATATAATATTTGTTAAAAACGATACCGTAATATTATGTATTATAAATATTTTTGGAAATAAAGAGAGTAACGACCGGAAAAATCGTTTCGAAGCCAAAATATCTTAAAACAGGTATTCCAAATAAAAATTGAAGATACATTTAAAATATAGTTATCTGATTACAAACTTTCTAGTAAAATAAAACATAATATAACTATACCTGAATTAGGTTTATAGAGCATTTAAATGACAAATTAAAATAAATATACCAATTCTAATACATTAAATACACGTAATAAAATATTACACTCGTTTTCCTATATTTATTCCACAGTTTGCTTACTATAAATCACTAATATTCGTAGTTTTAATAGTACCACATAATCGTGTATATAAGCAGACTTTAATATACGCTTTACTATAATATTGCTTTTTTTAAACTAGTTATTCGCATAAATGGTGTTGGATTTATTTTGAAGTATTTAGAACTAATATAAATGAAATTGCAATCTTTTCATGCAATAACCACTTATACTACCTATAAATACATATAACACATTTATTAAAACTATGCATAAAAATGAAATTCGTCGTAGGCACATATCATACAAAATTACTTTTATTCGCCCGTATAAAACTGATACATATTATATTTAATAAAGCAATTTATGTAAAACTATAAAAGAAAAGCATAACATGCGCCTGTATATTCTGACCTCCAATTCAGCAGCTTTCGCCTGTGTGCGCTTCATGATGGCCAGATTTCGATCAAGTTCCTCCTGTTTTGGTGGATCAATTCTTCGACTACGAAGCCAGGATTCCCACTCCCGTGGAAGTTCTGGCATTGGGGCTATACATCAAGGAAAGAGTATAAAAGTAGTATTAAATTGTAAATTACATACACCAGACATAAACTTATTTTTTAGTTGAAATAACATATAAATAAGAAGAAACAGGAATAGTAAGCAAAGCAAAAAATTTTTTGGTTTTGTTATGTATATTTAGGCTTTTTTTAGGTTTTTGGCCAAATTCATGTAAATTTCGGTATTTTAGGTTTTTTAGGTTGAGTGGGAGGCCTGCAATAGATTGTGCATCATATTATTACGTGTTTGATTTAGAATACATTGTTACTATCTATGTTAACACAATATATTAAATTACACGCTGAAAAAGAAGAATATAATTTAGATTATGAAGCTAAAATTTTAGATAAACCAAAGTTACATTTTGTGAGAGAAGAGTTTCATTTTAGTTTTTTTTTAATTGATAGGTTAAAATTATTGGCTGACATATTACAGGTATGTATAGGATAAAATATTGTGGTGATCTTTTACCCGAATGCCTCAGATAATATAATAATGTACAATATCACAATATAATATAAGTCGTGATGCAAGTATAAAACAACGGATAAATAACAAACAATTCAGAAACTATGGTATAAGTTTAAGAGGTATTTTTCATAACGGACATTGCTCATTGTAAATTATTAAATAGCGGGGCGAATTTTGATGGAATATTACGAACTGGATGATAGCATCAAACGTATTTTTATGGGTTTAAAAGGATTAACCTATGAGTAGGTATATTATAAGACAAATATTTAGGGTAAGCTCCAAATAATATGTTACTTAGAGAGTAAATTTACGATTTCGGATCAAAATATTGACAAAAATGAGTATTGCACACAATAAAAGATACCTCCTCCATTTTAAACCAAGTGTAATTTAATACCCTTTTTAGATTTGTTATCCTCGAAAGATTCACCATATTGCTCATCAATTTTTTAAAATAAATTATGCATCACAGTTCAAAATTTTGATATTTAGAAAACTATATATCGATTAAAAGTTAATTGTTTATATTAATATTGATAGGGAATAGGTTTTATTCCATTAAAGAAAGGGACAGAAATTATAATAAAAAGAATTGTTTTACTAGGAATAATATCGATTTTAATAGTAAAAAATAATTAAAGATTATCACAGGTTAATTTAAGTTAATAAAAAAATATTCTCAAAACAATTTCAGTATTAAAACACGAAATTAACTGTTGACATTTCTAAATGGAAAAACTAATGATGCATCTTTATAAAATATTTAAATGCACGTAAAAATATGCACGTAAAATCTGCGTTTCTATTTAAAACAAATATCATTTAGTGTTTCATAGCAAAATTTTGATTCGAGAATTTAAATTTACCTCTTTGTATGGAAATAGATATTTACAACTCTCAATTTAATCATTATACCTAGATACTCTAAAACTGGTTCAGTGAATTTATCCAATGTAATAATTTTTTAAATTAAATTTGCACTGTACAACATTGCAAAGATTTCATTCCATTGCAATGTTGTTCAGTGCAAATTTAAATAATCGATCATAAAATGTGATAAGAAAAATTATAGAACTATCTTAGTTTTATAAAGTTCGAATAAATTTTAATTTTTTAATACACATAACTAGGCTGGGATGGCTTACCTCCCTCAGGGCCCCATGCATTCAACTTTTCCTGTCCAGGCACCTTGACAAAGCGCCGAGTGCGTTGAAGATGCCGGTGTTCACTGTTCTTGTTACCCTCCGCTTCAAAGTAATCGTTTCCCAAGTGGTCACTACCAACCTGCTTTGGTATCGGTTCATTTTTCTTCATCCGAAAGGAGGCAATAAAGTTGCGGATCAAACCTCGGGATCCCATTATCCACGCTAAACGAGACAAGGGTTTAAAACAATATTTTATAAGGGTGCTATTTGATAGCACTGCATTACCGCAATGACGAACATGAGATTAACTAATTGTAGCTCGTGTAACAAATTTGTAATTCATTTGTTAAGACAACAAAATAATATGGTGAACGAGCCGAACCAGTGTTAATATGTAAAATACCGAAAAATAAAAGAATACAACCACTGTTGAATCTAAAAAACTGATATCTGATTTTTACATATATTTTAAAAGTACATTTAATTACACACATGGTAAATTTTTAAAAAGGACTTCTGTTTCATTTTAAATATCACAAAAATATTGATTTTTTTAAGTCGCTTACTTTGTAAAAGTATCACAAGAAGTTTAAAATTATGAAATAAACACTTATTGTTATATCCTTTGAAATATGTATTACATAGCCAGTACCAGCTACTATTCAAATAATAATAGACAAATTAATCGCAAATACACATAATATCACCAGAGCAATTAAGACAAAAATATACCCTGTTAATATTTAACAAAAATTGACGTTGAATCAATAAAATAATAAGACTAGAGAAACGGTGTAACAAAACATTTAAAAATACGTACTTCTTTCTAAAGATGATTAATTAAGATGAGTTTAAAATTTAAAAAATTAATAAAAATAATTACTTTTGGAAGTATTTCATCTTTACATCTTTTTTTGTATGTTACTAACATAATAATCTATTTTTATTGTGCTTTAATCTAAAAAGTAGAATATTCGAAATTATTTAACTTCATAAAGTTAGAATTGAAATGTCACAGAGAAGTTTAGCGCATACACCTTAACTAAAACATTTTATTATAGAAAATTAAACATATTTCATAAAGGCAAGAAATTTAGATCATTACGCAAACATAATAAAACTAATCCATTTTAAAAATAAACGCACTCTTAAATATCAAAAGACAAAGAATTAAATAGATATAATATTTATTGATGCAAATATGGAAAATACCAACAAACATTAATACATAAGAGCGACACAAAAAAATTATCAGTAAAATTAAGAGTGTATTCTACAACATAATTGATAAATGCCATAAAACTAAGGCATAATGAAAATCGTCTGTATTTACTTATGCAAATGTACAGTCTGAGAGTACAATGAGTGAGGAAGTCTAAGTGGAAATGAGAACCGAGAGGGATTAGGATAGAAGTGATAGTGAGAGCAATACTCAGAGAGCATCATTGCTGCTGGATATCAAGTTGACCTCTTCATTAGCAGGAGTATAATCCTCCATTTCCGGCGTCTGCAAACAGAGAAGGAAACAAACTAAACTTGACTGAGCTATCAAAACCTCCTATGTTCAGTAATAATTTTATTCTACGCTCATAAGTATAACAAATAATAATGATTATATAGTTTACAGTGTTCATCACTAAAATTTCCCTCTCAAATAATTAATTCTAAAAATGATGTTTCAAATTAGTAAATATTTTATAAATAAGATATTTCAATAATAAACAAAGGTGTTCTACAATAAACAAAGTTTCAATCGATTAATATGTTAATACACCACATTCATGTCGCAAAATTAAGCTAAATATAACAAAAAACGTTTGATATTAAGAAGTGCATTACACTATTAAATAAATCACAATATTTCAAATATTATTGTATATATTATAATCTTCAATTATTTTACATAAAATGAGGTTAAATAGAAATTTAGCAGGTTTTTTGAAAATTTATTGAAATGAAAGTCAATGAATACTACCTTACTTTTATAAGTATTAGTAAATATTTATATACTTGAACACAAATTAACAATAATATAGAGCTCACTGACAAACAATAATGGAATAATATTGCGCGAAGAAAAATATGTAGTGCATTACTATATTTTAGTATATTGTATTAAAGATGAGTAACTAACTCACGGTGCTTGGAACGACATACGAGTAACGCAACAAACAAAAGCTCTTTTATATGAATTTTGAAATCATTCAAACAGATATATTTACTTAATGTTTTTTTCTTAACGCTGTTGCAGTAGAGTTTAATAAATTTGTTCAGACAATTATTAGAAGACATTGTATCATAGGAGTGATTAATATTTCGAATCTAAAAGTAATTTAACTACATGATTATAATAGATATATAAAATACATTTATTTAAAAAAATAATGTTAATGTTAGTTATATTATATATAAAGAATATGTTAATACTCGCCCATCAAAAATATAATGGTTTAACAGACCCAGTCTAATTTCAGAGAACTTTTGGCCTAGATATTACTGTTTTACGGTCTACGTTGTTGTCAAAAATCCAAAACTTTAACTATGCCACACTAAATAAAGTAAAAAACAAATTTCTATAGCGACCTGTGAATCTACTCGAGGTTTCTTCCGTGCTGACGCGCCCTCTAGGGCGTCCTCCTCTTCTACAGAGGTTGTGGAGCTCTGGCCTTCCTCTGCCTGAGCACTATGACAACGACTTCGTGTCCGCATCCTCCGGGTTAGCGGCGGTTCCTCTACAGTAGCGGTGGCACAGATTCCATACTCGCTCGTCGAAAGGGGATGAGGTGGAAGAGACTGCTGCGTGGGTGGGACCATAGCAAGATAGGGTACTTTAAGTAGTACTACTTCAGCAAAGGGAAAGTTTGTTTGTGAATTCTCTGTAGTATAAAACGCCTATTTTGTATATTTTAATATAATTAAAGTAGAACTGAGAAATAATATACCTCCAATGTTTTTCAAATTTTCAACTATAAAAATATTAATAACAAGACGTGTTTCAAAAGCACGTGTACTGCAGAATATAGAATGGCTCACTAGCGACTACTTTGCATTTGGTCATTTTTGCATATTCAATAGTCAATATTTTAGGTATAATTTTTAAGAACATTTATCTAGCTTTAAACGATAAATATTCCGTTAAACATCTGCACATTCTTTTCCTTTAATAATCGACATGAATACTAAATACATGAATACATTTAATACTCGTATATCAATAAATGTATTTAATCTACTCTGACCAGATTAAATGAAATCAGAATCATTTAATCTCCGCAAATACAAAAAGTAATAAACTAATTATATATATTAATAAATTGTCAATTACAAACATACAAAACTGAATTAATTGAAAGACGTGTACACCTTCACAACGCAGTCATGATTAAAGTTAAATATAGAACTCTTGTTTGTATTTTGGGATCTCCATTTTTGTAATTGAATGATCGTCGAAGTTAACATTTTGAGTTGAACTGGAGTGGATGTGGATTGGGCATCCTAAATTGCAGAGAAAATTCGCTTTTCATAATATAATGATGCATCAATGTAGGCGGCATCTGCAGCACTGTTAATGCGACCAGTCTTCTTTTGAGCGACCTCTGGAGTTATTCCGCTTGAAATTAAACGATTTTTAGCTGTCCTTCGTAAACTTGAATTCGTAAAGAATTTGTCACTTGAGCTGAAAAGAACCTTTGTTGCTTTTCAATAGAATGGACACCCAAAGGTGTGCCTTGAACCATATTGGACCGGATGGATTTGATTTCAAAGCAAGATAAAATGCTGAGTGACCCGGTTCTCCGTGGGATTCCGGGCGATGCATGCGATATATACTCTTTGTATAAAGATACAACACAGCGTTCTTGGTCAACTGAATTGGCATATATGCGTGTTTCTTTGGGATCCATTCTGGCATACTTTAGTCCAAACGATTTGTTTTTAAAAATGCGCTCAACATAACGAATGCATTCGCCTGAACTGTCACTTATTATGGTCAATGGAGAGTTTGGACCAAATTCAAGATTACGGTGCTCTTGAGATGCACTCAAGCTCAAATGCAAACCGAGATGATAAATAATGGTGTTTATTAAGTGTTTTGGATTTTAACGACCAAACGTTTCATTATTCCATAACTCAGTTTCCTCTTGCGGAGAAACTGTTTCTGCTCATTTCTTTGGTTTCACTAGCCAAAGTGCTGCCAACTTTTTCATTTGTTCATTCAGATTCTATATTTGAGAATACACATATTTTTCTATTGAAATTATTGTTAAAATAATACTGAATAAGCGCTGCCATTTCCTTCAATGTTTGAGGAGGATAAAAATCACCATTTTCCTTCCACACATCAGCATAAAAATATTTCAGACAGAAATCTAGATCACTTTTATTGAACTCTTCGATATCCTTCAATACTTTGCTGCTAAAAGCAGCAATAGTCTGTTCGTATAAGCTAGCCAAGAGCGGAATATTTTCATAGCCCACTTCTGTTTAGCCTGTGTGGCTTAGGTATAGAATTCTTTGTGTCGTCTTGTATAGTCTCATCCGCAGTAGATGCGAATCGTGTACTTGAGGTGGGTGGAAGATATAGTCCATCAATGCATCGAAACCATAGAAATATATATTTGTTTTAGCTTCGCTTTCCCTAGAACAAACATATGATTTAAATAGTGACACAAACAGAGAACTTATTAAGGAGACGACTTCAATTTTCGTAATATATTTTTAAATGCCGAAACACTGTGCTGCATATCGATGTACAAATCGTTATGGCGATGTGCCAGAGAATATTAATTTTCACATGTGAGTATACGTAACAAAAAAATCTTGATTTAAGAAGTTCGTGACTAATTATAGCACCATTTTTATACAGATTTTGAAAAGTTAAAATTATTGAATTTTTAAGCTACATTACGAATAGGTACATATAGAAGTGAATTTATTTGCCATGATTTATAGTTTATGACATTTAAACGTTCCCAATTATTTTTTCTTTCCAACTATCAATTCTAGTTAGTTTATTAACATTTATATTTATAATATTGTCATAAATTGCTCTAAGTCTAGAAGTAGATGGCTATTCCATGGCCAATGTCTAATTTAATTTATAATTATATATTGGATGGCTATATTTAATATAGTCTGCAGTCTGTGCACTTAAATTTTCAAAACTAAAAATAATTATTTAAAAGTGAAAATGAAATAAATACATTATATTAATTTATTAATATTAATAAAGGAAATTATTGAAATTTATAAATTAAAACAGTATTAAAACTTAATGTTTTATAGTTAGATAAGTAAGTTTTATATTGTTTTTCCCCATTTGATTTATTCAAAAAGTTTGTTTAAAAACTTAAAACTTGAAATATATGAATATTATGTAATTATACACATTTTTATATAGAATATACATTACATTTACACAGTACCTAACTATAAGCATTTCAAGATTATTTAAGTCAGAATATTAGGTACATATTCAGTTACATTTTTCAGACTATATAATTTTTCATAATATACTACCTACAACTTAAATGTTCTAAAAAGTATGTTTTACATTAAACTATTGTTAAAAGTTATAAAAAATTCTATAGCATTTGTTATGTTTTTTTCTAATGATGCATTGGATATGCATAACAAATATTATAGTTACAGCTTTAAAAAGGTATAAATTGAATATCTCTGATAATTTTTTTCAACTTGAAATTTTCAACTTAGAATCAAAAATTGCACACTGAAGTAGTTAAAAAAATTAATCACATTTACATTATTTGCCCATTTCAAACTATAAAACCTAGTATGTATCTTTTTGATTATTCAATAGATAAGTTTTGTAAGGAAATTTTGAACACATACAAAAAATGTTAGAAAAAAATCAAAATAAAACACATGTCATATGTGATATAGATTGTAATCTCACATTGTTTTACTGAACTAATAATTCTTATTACTTAACTACTTAATTGAAATACTTTGTTTGTAAGATTGTGCTGTAAATTAATTGAGAATATTACTCTATTGTAACTTTTGATATAACTAAAGTACTTAAACAAAAATCATACTATATACATAATTCTTGTACTTTCCCAGACTTTTATTTATTTATACATAGATATAGTCCATTCATATCACATCATTTCTCATTGCAAATTATAATTTATAATATTGTAGTTAATATTGTAGAAATAGATCACATCATTGTGAACTGCCAAGTTTGTATTTATTTGTTATAAAATATAACCATATTTTGTAACTGCAGTATTTATTGTTGGCAAGACATTATATATTATATATTTTTATAATTATTTTAGTACATTAAAACAACATATAAATGTAATTAATTTAATATACAAAATCATAAATAAATGCATTAATATAACATATGTATATTATATCTAAAAGCTACACATTGTCTGTCTTTTTTAAATATAAAAGTAATGTCAATTTATCATTATTAAAAAATCAATTATGTAATAAAAAATATATAAACAACTCATATACGAGGGGGCTTCAATAAGTTCTCGGACTCAATATTAAAGCAACCCCCTAGACCTATAATCAATATATTTTCAT
>JAYRBW010025139.1:0-12465 GCA_036023295.1 Invenusta paracnida
TGGTCCAGTCATCTCCTTCACCTTTATTGGGTTAGTGCCAGCCCAATCGAATCCGCACACGTTGTTTGACATCTTGGTCTAGTAGATGTCTGCTTGAGGAGCGAAGGTAGGTCATAGTAGAGGCGTAGTCTTGTAGAGCTCCTTTATAGTGTCTTGGAGATGCTGCACTTCTCATCAGCAAGAAATGTAGCAAGTTGTATTCACCTATTCATATAATATCTTATAAAAATAGAACGCTTACCTAATTATATAGACGCATATTTGAAAAGAGTTAAATGTATTATTTGGCGATTATCTACTGATTAACTTTTTTTGTATTTTTGGTTTTTGTAGATCGCGCTTGTGACACCTGTCAAGAAGGGTTCCACACAGCCTGCGTAAAAACTTGAGGACTCAAGGCTGATATAAGTGGAAGTGCACACAGTGCTTTTATTTTAGTTGTGCATATCTACATATCTTCCATAGACATCATTCTGATTCATCTACACATGCATACACTTTATCTTTTAGAGTTTCAAATGAATTATATGTAGCCCTAGTATTATTATTGTCGATGAATAATTATAATTATTTATTATACGAAAATTTAACTTTAAAATTTTTAACATTTAAATCTGCTGGTTCTACTTTAGGTGTCGTCTCGTAGGTTCTATTTAAACAAGAATTGTCATGGTAACGTAAATAATATAATTGGAGAGAAAATAAACCAATCAAAAGTTTTTGATAAATTTTTATTCGTACACTATATTATAGGTACACATTTGTTGTAAAAAATTTAAAATAATTGTGTCAATTAAAAGTAACTGATAGTGCAAAGATTTTATCATAACTAACAATATCTATTGATTCCTACTCTATAATGAATCCCGATGAAGCCAAAGCTGATTATAACTACTATCTTTTTTACATAAATAATTTATTTGAGCCCTTAAAAAAATCAAAATTAGCGTTTTACTTAATATTTGCCACTATTGGCCTGTTTGGTAATGCATTCCATCTGGCCGTCTGCATTAGAGATCGACGAACTCGATTCTCAATAAGAATCTACACCGGATGTATTGCGGTTTCGGACACTGTAGTACTGATATTAGCGACTGTTGATTATCTATACTTTGTCCTAACAGGCAAAAACTTTATCGTATCCGGCATTTACGCCTGTGTTATAAATGCTTTCGTTGGCAATAGCGCGAAGTATTTTTCAATCTGGCTTCTTTGTGTGCTTTCGATTGAGCGTTACTTGGTGATCCACTTCCCAGTTTGGGGAAGATCGGCAATGAGTCGCTGGAAAAGCTTACTAATCGCATCTAGTGTTGGCACCAGTTCCCTCTTATCAAACATTGTGATACTATTTGTTAATTACTACAGCACTCAATACAACGTTTGCATTTATAGTAAGAAAATTAATACATTTTTTATAAACATTATGAATTTGGTACTTTTAATCATTATTCCAATGATTATCCTGGCTGGAACAAGTTTGAAGATGATTTTGTACATAAAGCAAAAGTCACAAAAGGTTAGTGGCCTTGAAGTACCTGCCGATCCAGCTTACGCCGCTGCCGCGTCATCCTTTAAAGTCACCATAGCAACGAGTATTTATTTTTTTATTACGGCAATTCCATTAGAAGTTTACTTGGTTTATATGAATTGGTCATTTCAATATGGTTCAAAATTTCGCCTGAAAAGATCATTTTATTATGATACAGTTGTCAACCACGAAGTAACGTACGTCTTGACCATTATCATGTTCACCAACTTTGCAACTAGATTTTATATTGCGCTTTTAGCCAGTTGTTCAATGCGGGCTACTGTTAAATCGATGGTAAAATGTCAACCGCTGCCGACCAATTAAAATGTTGTGTTTAAAGATTGTATATTTATACAACCAATACTTTTGTATGGTAACCCATATTATATTCATTCTTAGATTACTTATAAATACACTTAAAGCAACTCTCCAACAAAGTAATATGTGATCTTCTATTTAAGTATTGCATATTTTATCTTACCCATGGTTATAAAATAGTATTGTCTGTTCGGACTAAAATCTAGACTATGAAACCTAACTTGAAAATTGTTGTGCTTCAATTGTTTATGTTTAGCCATATATATGAACACCTATCCTGTCCACCCGGAAGTAATGGGAGCCCAGTATGTCAATACTTTGGAAGTTAAAGGCAGCAAGCAAAGGAATCGGTCACCCTACCTTACCATGCTGTTGTCTCAGGATACTTCCACAAATACAGATACAGGCATTTCTCCAAAGAACGCTGCGCACACGGGATCACCATTACCTACATAATTTACCTAAATTTACTAAATGTGTTTTATATTGAATTATATATCGTATAACTATAACATTTATAATATTTATTGGCTGTTATTATATATTTTATTAACGTTGCTTATTTATTTATAAAAATAGAAATCATAAAGTAATTATACAATTATAATCATTACTCTATAGTATACATGTACACTAAGGTGTTGTTTATTTAAATTTGTTGTTTATCAAAATTTGTTTATTTATTATGCGTATTTAATTAAAAGCATATGAAACTATATTATACACGGTCTATTAATATATTAATCACAGTCCTGGGAAGTAAAAATATTATTTTAAAATTATATCTCATTCATTTTTGTTGAAGGAAACAGTTTAATATTAAAACATATAGTCATAATATATGTATATATATATTTCGAGTTAAGGTACATAGAGTAATAAATACCAGAGCACAAAGCAGTAATAGACAGAGTTTCAATTCTGATTAATTTCGTATGCATCAAGTTGTAAAATATATCGAAAGAAAATCGTTTTATTTCATTAAAATTTATATAGGAATTAGGTATTTATAAATTAGAATAAAATATTCACTGTTCTTTTTCATAATACTTAATATGGCTCTTTTCCAATTATTATATAGCATCTACATTGTCTGATTTTTAACACTATTTTATTAAGTATGTATATAGTTTTATGGATATTAAATTTTAAAGAATTATTTGATTAGGCATCGAAATGATAGTATCGATTGAAATTAGTATATATCATTAGAGTTGAAACTTTAACTATGAATACTCTTTGTCACAGAGCGTCGACGTCGTCAAGGTGGTTGCTACACAAAAACGAATAATTTGATTATTATTCTAAGTCCGTTTCATTATATATTAACTATGATAGAATAAATATTTTTCTTATTTATTAATTTTGTAAAAATAATTTTACATATGGAATGTTATAATAATAGTAATTACGTTATCTTTATTACCACACATTACTTTGTTTAAAATTTGCATCAATACAATATTGGGCTACCATTGGCAGCCTTGGATAAAATAAAATAGAATAAGAAGGTAAGAGTTAAGGTAAATTAATTTATTACAATATTTTGACAAATATATCAAGAAAGCGTGACATGAACTATTTAAGCAGGCGATTAAGATAAGTTAAGTTAAGTTAAGATGATGTAATATAAAAATATATACATAAATAGAGAAGTTATAATAGGTTAGTGTGTAAGAATATACATACGTAATAAAATAGTAAATCTATAATCGATGGAAGGATATCAAATTATATATATACAAAACTTATACATAAGCCCCATAATTCTTTCCATCGATTATAGATTTTATTATATTTTATATATAATTTCTCAATTATTATAATATTTTATTACGTCATCTTAACTGAACTTAACTTTACCTCCTGTCTTGCTTTTCTTGTCATATTTTTACATTACACGAATAGAACTATACGTGAAATATTGTTACCTATACATTTTTCTAAAGCAGAAAACGCTTTTTTTCTTTTTCTTTTTCGTTTATTTTAGAATTTACATTGTTTTATCTATTGATATATATGTATTATAAATTCCTAATTTTCTCCAAAAGTGCATTCAAAATGGTAAATAATAGGCAGAAAGGAACTATATATTTACTTTAATATAACTATGAAAACAATTTAAGAGAAAAGAAAGTAGCATACTATTACAGAACAATATCATTTCACAATTCTTTGAAGACAATCTGACCAATATTGTTATTAACTTAACAATAGCCTATATAACTTATGAAAACAGGATACTGAGATGCATCAAATTAATCTAAATAAATTACTAAACACCAAATAGCATTAATCCAATGTCCGTTATTTAAAATTCGTGAAACTAACATAGCTGAAATCATTGCTATTTTGTAGTTATAAATAGAAGGCGTTTGCGGTTCGATGTGTTAAATTCTGTATTTGGTATACAAAATCAACTTGCGTTCTTTAAAAGACTACATTTTATTAAAACTCCAGAAAATAAATTAGTATCGTTACAGAATTTTTCGATATTAACGTTCTTATTTCTAGTAATAGTTCAATCCTATTATTTTATTTATTGTATGCTCGAATTATATGCGTTTTAAAGATCATTATGTGTTGCAATTTGCAATGACATCCGAAATTATTGAAGTTAATACCGATTTATTAAATATCACATTATTGTGACTAATTGTCATGCCTTTTGAAGAGTTACTGCATGATTTACAATTTACTATTTACTACATTTCTGCATGATTAATATCTGATCTTGTCAGACTCACACGAGCTCAGAATGTATGCAAAAATGAAGTCATAATTGCATTAGTATATTAAAAAAATCCTTTGAACGTATATCACATTAAAATATAAACAAGGTGACAGTTTCATCATCGGCTAACACAAAACTGAGAAAAGGAAACTATTTTTAAGTGAATGCATAATAAATAATAAAACTTTTTTCACGTATTCGCAAAATCTTGAGTTACATGATGCATTTTATTGACATGCGTGCTACATATAACTCGCTTGTTAAGTATAAATAATAATAATACTTACAATTATTGAATTTATTTACGAAAACGTGTTGTAACCTCTAAATAACATTTATATAAAATATATTTTTATTTCAATACGTAATACCAATTAATTCAATTTTGACTACTTATAGAAAGTTAGAAAACGAAAAGTAATATATAATATATTATATTTTCTAAAACTATTTCATATGTCTATCAAAATAATAAAAATGAATTTTTGTACATATTAAATTTACCATAACAAAAGTAACATTTTATAAACTTATTCAGACATAGACGACATGACATACTTCAGAGTTACGATTCGTCGAAGTTCACGGTTCGTTAAAGTTCTTCAAAGTTCATCACCGTTCATCGAAACTGACACTAAAATTGGGATATCTAACACCGCTATGGTGTAAGATTTGAGTATTACCAAATTCACACAATAACAAAAATATTGGTACCGATCGATAGCAACCAGTAAGTACGTTCGCATTCTAAGAAAAATGGTACAAAGAAGATACGAAAACAGAGAAATCTTATTGTCCTTGTTTTTATCTTATATATTTAAAATATTTCAGACTTTGAAAATACTCAACTCATTATTTTATGTGTTTTATTGGTGTTAAAATTTGAAGTGAGCATTACAAACGATTTTTGTAGACAGATATAATGCGGTATCCATTACTCATTTTAAGTGCTTTTAAATTTAGTTAATATAATCCAAGCCAGTTAGAATTTCACGGGGAAAAAGCTGCAACACTAACAATCTCTTTAGATTTGATTACCACAAAGATACCCTTTTAACATACTAAAAATCGAAACCTCTCAAAACAACAAAAATTACATATGATATTTACGATTTCACATATTAAAAAATATTGAGGTTCTTCTCATTTTGGTCTAATTGTAAAAATAATCCATATTTTTTTTAAAAGTGAACTTATATTAAAAGTGAAAACGGCAAAAAAGCTAACATATTTTATATCAATTTGTTCTCCCTAAGTGCTTCCTAACATTTAATATAGAAATTAGCCTCAGAAATTCGATAATCCAAATTCTAGATACTTTATAATACAGTTCTCAATGTGCATTTTATGGCTACAATTGGACTAATTATCAATATTGTAATGTGTCTAAAATTTGAATTATAGAATTTATTAGGCTAGTTTTTATATTTTAAATGTTATGAAACACTAAGAGAAACTAATTGAGAAGAAATATGTTATCTAAAATTAGCAATAAATTATATTTTTTATAAAAAATATGAATTTTTATGAAAATTAGACACAATTGGAGCAAAATCAGAAAAATCTTCCATATACTATGGAAAATCACAAATATCATAATTTTATGTTGCCTCATATTTTGATAGCTTTAGACTTTTAATATGTTATCTGGGATATATTACTGTAATCAAATCTACACTGATATGTAGCGTTGCATTTTTTTCTCTATCTGACAGCAATGTGGAGCTAAATTACTTAAAGGATTAATACCAACAGCATTCCATGTGATTAATATGCTATAGGGTGAAATATATGAAATTATGAAAAAGAACGAATTCTACCATATAACCACGATACTAATCTGTACTGAGAAGGTACCCAAACAAAGATTTATATCATATCAAAACGTCTACAATTGCAGTTAAAAATACGTCGTATAATGTCTATATTTACTAGCTAAAGTAAGGTAAAATTAAATCTATTTGTTTTGTTAAAATTAATATTTATTTTATTTGATACCATCTCTACCAACTAATGCGTTTGAATTGCCAGCGTGGTATGAATGTTATTAACTCGACGAAAAATTCAGTTTTTTTAGTATGTAATTACACATATATAGTCATAACTATCACGAAATTACTTTATTTATTTGATCGGACATTTAGCTAACAAACATTAGACAATACGCATATATTTGCTGCCTATAGTCGTATAATACACAGTTGTTTATTTTAAAAACATACTTTTATTTTCTGGTATAGTATCAAGCATATGAATCTTCGAGACAAACGTATAAATATTACTTTTGTGCATGTTCATATCATTATTTAACGCTAAATACAGAATAATAATTGTTTTTTAAATATAATTATTTATTAACGTTGTATGTCTATTATAAATATATTAATTTTCTAATGCTTTTAATGGATTATCATTCTCTGACACGGTGAACTATTTACATTTAAAATTTAATTTTTAAAATTAGCAACCAAAAATTATTATTCGTTGTTTAATTAAATGTTGTACCTATGCATCATATAGAGCAATTATAAACTCAGATATTTCATAGATATATACCGTTTATATATCTATGGATATTTCACTCTTATATATTGATTTCATATTACATCGTGCTATGTATTTTCTTCCATATAAATCGTTTTATTTCATTACATTTCAGGCAAATGGATTATAAAAAGTAGTATTAAATACATATGTTTATAAAATTACTTTCAAGTGCAAATGTATATTTTTCCACACAATTTTCAACAATTACGTAAGTTGTCAATAAAATATAATTATTGCCTGTGTATCTAAAATTGTTTTACCACATAAACTGTTTATTACCTAACTTCTGTCAGTTTTAAAAAATGTATTTTGCAAAAGCTGCGTATCAAAGTAGTAGTATTGAACTGTTAGTATAAAAAATCAATAAAAATGATATCTCTGTGTTTAGTTACTCTATGGAATGCATCTCTATGGATAGATTGATTTATTATGCATAAACTATAAAATATATAAAATAGAAATAGTAAGAGTTGTTACTTAGTTAATTTTTTTGAAAATGTCGTGTTTCATTTATTATTCTACCTCAGAAAAAATTCACAAAATTCATATATGTTATTATATAAGTTGTGTAATTAATATTACAAGTATTAAGATTTATTCCACTTTAGCCCGACACCTAACTATCAGTAAGATTAATTTATTTTATGTTATGTGCATTTTGTTAATTTCAACAGCCAAACACAAATTACATCCGACTTATAGACATTTTACCTATAATTTTATCAAGTCAAAATGTCGGGTAATAATTTGACTATATCCGTTAAAAATCAGTGCATTATTACAAAAAAATCATTTACGGAATGTATTTTTTTAGCGACGTGTATTATTTATTAATTATTAATCCTATATGCAAAAATCAGAATTTAAAGCAAGATTATACACATTGCACAAACTTAATTATATCTCACCAAAAACATGTAATATTAACGTTTAAAACGGACAAATAATGAAATTATATGTAGTGTATGATTACTTAATTTGAAATTCTTACTTGATCAAATAAATGATGTCCTATATTAGAATTTTGTACAGCGATACCTACGGTTAATCACGGTTAATCATGGTTAATTACGGTTAATTACGGTTAACTTCGGTTAATTGTGGTTAATTACGGTTAATTACGGTTAATTACGCTTAATTAAGGTTAATCACGCTAATTGGCTTATCTTTTGGACTACATATGTATAGTAATTGAGGTCGAGCATTCATCCGGCAAAATTCTAATGGTTTAACAGAAATATTCTTTTAAAATACAGTTCCTTAAAACACCTAATAACTGTTTAATAGTCAAAGAAAAACAAAATAAAACAAGGAAGTATCAGTAAAAGACAGCGAAACTTGACACCGGTTTCTAAGTTACATGCGCAGATAAACAAACGAATCTGATTGACCATACATCGTAAAGTATTCCAACAAAATGTATTAGACGTGTGAACCACTTTAATTTTCATGTCGAGGAGAACAAGAATAGTTGACTGGCATCGCTTAAAACTACCTATACACTTGAAGTTTGATATATTTTATAAAAAAAAGAGAAATTAGTTATGAGTATGTCAAGTTTAAATGCGAAAATTATCGTTTTATTGCGAAAATTCTTCTTCTTTTTAAATCTTGTCATATATATGTAGTTAAACTAAACATTTTACAAACGCTTTCGTTGAGCAATATATATATATGTGAAAAAAATCGAAGGGATTAATTTGTTATTCTCGCTTGACTGCTAAACGGCTTGAAAGTAAATATAAAAATACGAAAATTATATTAGTAAAAAAACTTACTGAAACAAAATTAGAGTACAAAACATGAAATATTTAAGAAAAGAATGTCAATTTGCAAGATTTAAAATCACAAAAACGGGAATTCCTTTTTCCTTGTTTTAGTTTTCCTGTTTCACGTAAATCTTTCAATTCAAACAACTAACACACAAGCGATGAAATCCATGGTACCTAAACTTGGTTATCCACCAGTTTAAAAAGTAAAATCTATTTACACCAAACATGGTGCGGTTCGATGCCACGTGTCAAAAAATAATTTGAAAATGTTTCAATTTCAAGCGCCATAAAAATCCATATTACCTCCAATTTACACCATTTTGTTATTCACTAAAACGATGATGGTATACTTTAAGGAAATAAAACTATTTTCTAAAAATTTGAAGCGCTGCGACGATGTTGGTGTGAATTTAAATTGTTACATACTTACGAAAGTAACTTATAGCGACGGGTATCAAACATTGGAGTTGATATATACATTCAATTTTTTACTTTAAAAATATTATTTTAGTAATTTAAAAATACAATAACACATTTATATCAAAATATATATCATGTTAAGTTATATAAGTTTAACATAATATTTACCCTTCAAAACTTTACAAATTATTATCAACTTGCTAACTAAAATATTAATATGAATGCTTCCAAGACAACTAATTGAATTAAATGCCCCTTTATAATTGACTTTTATAAATTACATACTTGGTCAATATACATACTATATTATAGGTTAGCTAATACAGTGCGCATATAAGGTATACATATGTACACCGGGAGACCAAATGTCGTTAAGAGCGATGCTATTCAAGACCAACTTGAAAACCTCCAATTACTGATTTGTAGTAGTTAGTCAAAACAAAACATCACTGTGTGTATGTAATATGGGTATGCTCTGACATCACTGAGCAGCTAGCATTTAACGATATTCAATAAGTTTACTCACAATATTTATAGTTAGGTAAATAGAAAGAAAGTATAGCAGTAGGTACCCCTAGCTGTGTTCTGAATACCCAAATTATTAATTACACTTACTTACTGAGTACTTACTGAGGAGTAAGTGCAATAGTATGTACTTTAAGTCAGCTCTATACTTGAGTTATAAGATACCCACCTGTTGATATTGTTGTTTCGCCGCCAAAAAGGTTAAAACGGTGACGAATTAATTGCATCAGTAGGCATCTGCATTATTAAGATTTCGGAGTCTTATATATAATTTCTTAATTGACGACATTTTCTCCTACGATAACTCATTGCAACATTGAACATATTTTAAATTGTCGAGAGGTATCAACCTACCTACCAACACTATATGCACGAAATCTATAAATGACGTTATTTGTTTCAGTTGTAAAGAGCAGTTGAATTATTTATCTTCTTCCCTCAATAGTCTCCAATTATGTCTGCCAATATGCAGGGACGACACTTCCAGTATCCAACGAAGAATGTGATTCCATGCCCGGTAAGTTCCATAAATGTTGTTTCATTCCAATTGTTTCAAATAGTATATTACTCATAAAATAGTTATAATCTTTTTCAAAGCAATGCACATTAAAAAAAATATAGTTTTAATAAACGCTGTATATGTCAGAATACGTGTATACGTATTTAGAAGAATTCTTTATTCATAGTGATAATATATTTTCATTCGTTTTCATCATATAAACAAAATCAGACGTACCTATTACTATTGATTGATTATAAAATACTAATCAATTTCGATATTTGAAATATGATTACAGATTCATATATCTATAGAAAAATATTTAAACATGTTTACACTGAGAACGGGTAAATGACAAACATGATTTTTTTTACATCTTTCGGTAAATTGAGTATAGATATTTTTTCTCGAAATGATAGATTCTGTTAAATCAATATAACTAAGTTCACGGTTCTTCTGCTAACTCCAGCCGGCCAGAAGTCGGGCTATTTGACTATTTAAACAATACAAGTTACTGATACCTTCGAGACAATTATTGTGTCGTTTAAGGACTTAAACAGCGATTTAAAATGGAATATTGTTTTTGTAGATTATACTTATACCTTTGTGAGATATATTACGTAACGTTAAAAATAGTTAAAACAATAGTTACTTGTGTAATACTTCTATACATAAATTGTTAAGTAGGTAGGTGACATGTGATGAATATTATCGTTGTCTTTGGTTAAAAAGTGTCTATTTTATAGGAAAATTGAGAAATAATAACAAAATTCCGCATTTCTGTATAAGAGCAGACCTGCCAACCTCAGGGGAAATTCCGGGACAAGGGTGGCGAACATTTTTTTATTTGAGGCATGTGATTGAGAAACTTAAAAAAGCGGAAATGGGGGTGGTATGGCTACGCGAACAACTTAGCCTATAAAAATGGAGGTTTTATTACCTAGAATGCCTATAAATTGATGTTTAGAATATCCTGTATTATATTATTTTGTTTGAAAAACTACTTTCATAAGACGAATTTTCAATTTCCAATTTTAGTTTTTACAAACTAGAATGCATAGAAATGTGTTCAAGATAATTTATTGAAGGTATAAGTATATACACAAAACAAAAACAAATTACAAATTGAAAACCGAATATTTATCTTAAAAATAGCATAAAACAATGTAATGATCGACCCCCTCCTCTTCATATTTTATTAGATTTCCGAACTGATCTAAAAATGAACCATTTCAGCTTCAACAAAGCAGAATTCCTCAATATAGCGGAACTCTCACATGCCTGAACATTAGAAAACAAACAATTACATTGAATAAGGTCAAGTTTTATATTTAGATTTATTCTCAGTGGTATTAAAATAGATGTATTATGTAATATAACTATAATTGTAGTACATCGCAAATCAGATATCGTAATGCAGTATAATAAATATATAATACACATAATAAATATAGTAAATTTAACATACTATTTAATTTATGTACTATTCTATGCGAAATTTTATTAATTTTCCAACTGAGAATACTGTAATTGACACTGTATTTTCACAACAACAAAAAATGGCAGTGAAATGTCTGAAATGTTTATCCACTTTTTCGGGATTGTTGGTAAGTCTGTAATACGATACAGAGTAAAAAAGAATAACTTATTTACAGGAACTTAAAAAGCAAAGAGATCTTTATAGGCGTTTTCAATTAAAAATATAAATATAATATGTATGTTCAGATTTTAGTACAACACTACTCAGATATATATAGTATATATAATCGCTTTTGAGGTTTCTTAAAATTGTTTTTTGTAACTGTTAACACACTATAGGTATATTTATTGTCAATCATTGTAATACATTCACATTTATCTTCCAATATAAAAAATCTTAGATTGTTGAAATAATAAATATAATCTATTTTTTATTTTGGATAATATTGACAAAAAAAATCAAAACGCTTGCATGCATAGTAACCAAATGAGTTTTTAATTAAGAATTAAAAGATTTATCTGTCATCAGCACACTCCAGTACAAAATGCATTTCACCCTTATTTGGGATCGTCAGTTGCACATAGGTAGTGTCGAACTCGGTATCTCATGATTAGAAGTCAGCGACTCTAACCACTCGGCCAC
>JAYRBW010025150.1:0-12464 GCA_036023295.1 Invenusta paracnida
TTTGTTGTTGAGCTAAAATCACAATATTATTATTGGGGTCGCTAGCGACCCCAACGGTACATAACGTAACTTTTTTTTGCGGTAGTTAGAAGGTGAGAAGGTCTCTAGTTTATAAGTGTAATATACGTATATGCACTCTACTATTTATTTTACTTTACGCATATATATGTACATATATGGTAATAATTTGTAACATGGATAATTGTTTACAATTTTATATATATTTATATACTTACATACCTATATTAAAAAAGTTTTAATTTACAGGCCATAAAACAACCCAACATTATTTACAATTTTAATTGTATTTATACATATTAGGTATACATATTATATCTATAAAAAAAGCAATATTTTAAGATGCCACAAAACATAAAAATCAACTTTAAGTTATCATTATATCATATTATCATTATAATGATAATTATTCCAACAACATTTAATTTTGCATTGACGCATTTGATGTGGCCTTGTAAACATTTGGTTTAACAATATACGCAATTTTAAAATTCAAATCTTAGCCGTCTCTATTTGATCTGACGTCGACGCAATTGTTCTGTAACCTACAAAACTTACAAAATGTTTGTGTAGTAGACTACTTTACTATACATGACACTGAACTGACTATTGTTTAACGCTCTCTTAAATTTTCAATGAAGCCTTCATTCTAATATTCTTGTCTTCTTCTAATTTAACTTATTGAGCATTTAAGAATTCATTTAGATACTATTCTACACCTTGCATGTTTTGACTCTGATCTGAACTCCCTTACAGCTTCTTATGATTGGCGGCATTTGAAGATTCCTTTTGATAATTGTGTGTTTTCACTAAAACCGTGTCTATACGAACAATTATATTTGACATATTTGGATATGTCCAATAATATATATATATATTTATATGAATATAAAATACTATATTTGGATATATCTGAAAGTATTATTTGGAAAATAGATATATATATCAAGAAAAGGTAGTGGGTTCAAAGGCTTTTTTTATTTTAAGTGCGGAATTAGTAGAAACATGTGATCAACAATTTAAAAAGCCATCTGTGACAGTTGACTCAAAAGAAAAATAAGAGAAAAAGTGAAAAGTCCAAAAATCAAATTAGATCAAAAGAAAGGGTAATTATATACATAACAATGAATTACAGAACAGAGACACACCCAAGGTAGGAAATACTGGCTGGTTCTACATAGAAGAGAAGAAAACATCCTAGAGTAAAGACAACACAGTAAAACCAAAATCTGTCGGGGGAGGGGGAAGAGAGTTAGACATCAACCAATCTATACTTGCACAGGTACCATGACTGGTCTATAAGGAAATAAGAAGGTGAAAAGTCATTCCTGCCGTCGTTATGTGTTAAACAAAGCCAAAGCTCAGGACGCAAAACCAAATCAGACAAAAGAAGAGATAACTACAGTGAGACAGTAGTAGATTAATAAATGTAGGAGTTAGGAACCTCGTGAAGAATGTTGGTGTTATACTATTGAATGAAGCAAATGGGAGAATTGAAAAGAAGAATCTTCAATGAAAAAAATGAATATTCAATAATTATGAAAGATATGGTGATAGATTCGTCGATAAGTTTATAGCTAAAAGTTGCCAAAGTCAATTTTTTTGAAGCCGAAGCCAAAGTTTCTAAATCGTATTCATTTATTGAACATGTATCCTTTATTATTATGTACATAAGTACAGGAGCAGCTTCCAAAGTACTATTATAATGAATAATTAAAGAGAAAAAATAACATGTTTTAATTAAATTAGACAAGTCAAAAATGTATTGTTGAACAACTGACTTAAAAAAACTGAAAAAAGAAGCATTAGTTTGAATTTCTACACCCGGGCACAACTGGTTAGAAGAAGATTCAATTATTTGAAATATACAATTTTAAATTTTCGAAATACAGTGTTTAAACTAGAGATGTGGTGTTTACTTTTAATAACTTGTAAAACATTTGAAAATGGGAAAAAGACGTGAAGAAAGAAAATGCGAGTCAGCTATGCAACTCCCTTTAATGTATATACACACACAATCTCAACAATAAAACTATATAGTTGCTTCTCGTCACAACTCCAGTCACTCATATTAGGACCACTATCACATCACCGTACATCAAAATGTATTTATCAGCGTATTAATATCAAAACCTAACACATAGCAACTTTTTAGCAATGTATGTATTTTATTAGATGCGATATCTCTAACAAATTAACACGATTGAAAAATCCAAGTCGAGTAACATTAACGTTGTAATATCCCGCAATTACTATTGCGCATGAAACAAATATCATTATCTAAATAATCACCTTTTACATGACCCAATAATAAATGTATAGATGTGTCAATAAGTTCAAAGGATTTTACTTGACAGTTTGTAATAACTGCATCAAATTTATACTCGTCGTACTCTAGTAAATTTCTGGACAAAAATTTCAAGACAATTGCAATGATACTGCTTCTAAAAATAAACTAAACTAAGGTACTTCATGACAGAAATATAACCTTACATATACCGTAAATTTTTGCACTTTAGTATAAAGAAAGATGAGGTTTGACTATTTTTTAAAATTTTCGAATACAATTGTGCCAATTTTTTTGGTCACATATTTCATTGAACACTTTTCAACATATATTTTTGTTTTTAAATAGGAATAAGGTATGACATGTAACGACATTTTGATTTTATAAAAATTATAAATAGTTGGAATTTTCTATATTTATTTCATTATATATTATTTGTTTTTAAATTCATGATTTTCTAAAATAAACTTAAATCACTAGTTTAAGTGTAAGCATTACAGACAACAAGACCAATGATCAATGATAAATATAAATATTCAGACATATAAAAATCGAAGAAATAACGAAGACCATATTATTATTATTATTATATCTACTCTAATTTCATATGTAAAAACCATGTATACATATGTCTTAGTGTACGTTACATACAATTACAAAGTTTTTAAAAATTAAAAGAATACAAATTTATTAAAACAAATATTGGTATAAATTGTTAATTTTTTATATTTTACATAAATTAGTTAAATAAAAATTACGCTGTATTTGAATAAAACATACAACATCAACACTTTTTTTTAAGATTACTGTTTTCTTAAAATTTGATAACTTTTTATTTGTTACATATCGTTAAAATGTAATCTCTGTAAATAGTTTCAATGGAATGCATTATGGCATGGAGTTTTATTTTCAAGTCAATTTCATCGATGCATTCACAACATTTCGTCAATTTAAAATATGCATACTTGTGCTAGTTTTTGCGGCTTTTATTTTTCGACAGTGGTTTTGGTTCTGATATAAATTACATATTTGACAAATAAGACTTTAATTAATGATTTAAATTTATAAAATATAGATAATTTATGGTTTATTTAAAAATAAATAATATAACAATTGTATGGGTCAACAAAAGCATTTTAAAATTCTGACACAAATGATAACAACGCACAATTAAAACAATTGTGCTCGGTGTCATTCAGTGTGGAGATATAGTTTTCGTGTTAATTGGCACGGATGTTTTTCTTAATGCATTTAATTTGTCTTGAGCGTAGCTGACAGCCTTATATCTTACATGTATATAGAAAGAAAGTGATTAATAAGAATATTTGATATGAAAATATCAACTGAACAAAAGAAAGACCAAGAACGGTGAAAACAATTCAGAAAATACTTTAACAATTATTAATGTATCTACATCTTATAGTCCTATACAATTTTCTATTATTTCTAATTAGTTTAATTTATAATATAAAATGTGTTAAAAAAATGTCACGTTCATAGAATTATATGTGTAATGCAAACGAAAAATCACCCTTGTCTAAACCAAAATTTTCCCATTTATACTTGTGAAATGATGTGTGTAAGCACAAGTGTTACAACTAATAGCTTTGATGATTACAGTTAATCAACACAAGAGGTGTGTGTAAATACATGCTTCGGTTTATCCATGACATATTTAAGTAGCTTCATTAAATTCATTTATTTAAAGAAACTGTCCTTTTCTATTTCTTTCCAATCTGAAATTGTCAACAAGGAAACATACTTATGAACATTTTTCTAAACTTTTCTCAAACGCGAAATATAAAGCAATGAGAAAAGTGTGAGAAAAGTATGCAGAATTTAAATCAAATTATTATAATTAAAAGTAAAATTAACTGATCCAACACATTTCAAATTGTCGTTACCATGGCAATAAATTCGAACAAAAGACATGTGTATATGTAGGTAAATTATTATCAGCAACATTTTGACAATCTAAACCATTTTTAACATATTTTTAATTCGTTATCATACAGGGTCTGCTGTATAACCATGCTATTTCCTTTTCGATATTGCACGCTACAGAATTATCAAATTATCTTATCTGAAGGCACATATATATGAACATACTTTATAATAAATCAAAGCAGTATAATATGACCCAGAATTTAAATCAACACAACAATGTTTTCCAGCTCCAGTAATTTTAAAAATGAATGTATTCATCGCAGTTGGAATATAAAAGCAGATCACACATATTTTCAGACATGCATGTGAAAAAACAAATCACGTTACGACCAGAGCCACTTTTTCAATGATGAAAATCACTAAAAGATCGGTTTGGATTTTCTGATAAAGCAAGGTAGTCTAAATACAAATGTAAAAAAATAAATTATTTCGCCTAAGGATTTTGAAAAAATCGATTTATTATTTTTTTAGTAATAATCAAAACTAATTTTTTTAAATAAAAATCACTAAAACATTGGTTTGTATTTTATGATAGAGAAAGGTAGCCTAAACACAAATGTAAAAAAAAAATCGCCGGAAGATAAAAAAATCAATATTTATTGATTTTTAATTTTTTGGCAATATAATAAATAAATATAATATAATTATAGTAATCAAAATATGAAAAGTTATAGAGACATTATGTTTCTAAGACAAAAACCGAATATACTCATATAAGAACTAGACTAACATTATAACAACTAAAATAACATCATTAAGTGTTGTATCATGGATCCAATGAAAAAGTTAGGTATACACTATATAATATATACATATAATATATCCAGTCATGTAAATTTTTTCAAAATCCTTCGGCTAATTTTTTTATTTTTTTCACATTTGTGTTCAAACTACTTTCCTCTATCATAAAATACAAACTAATCTTTTAGTGATTTCTATCATTTAAAAAAATTGATTTATTGATTATTAAAAAAACATAAATCAATCAATATCGATTTTTTTAAATCCCTCGGCGATTTTTTTCTTTTTTTCACATTTGTGTTTAGACTACCTTCCTCTATCATAAAATACAAACCATTCTTTTAGTGAATTTTATTTAAAAAAATTGTTTTATTGATTATTTAGGAAAAAATAATAAATCAATCATTATCGTTTTTTTTTCAAAATCCTTCGCGAATTTTTTCTTTTTTTACATAATTTGTGTTCAAACTATCTTTTCTCTTTCATAAAATACAAACCGATCTTTTAGTGATTTTATTAAAAAAATGATTTATTGATTATTTACAAAAATGAAAAATCAATAATTATTGATTTTTTTCAAAATCTCTCGGCGAAATATTTTTTTTTTCACATTTGTATTCATACTACCTTGCTTTATCCGAAAATTCAAACCGATCTTTTAGTGATTTTCAACATTGAAAAAGTTGCTCTGGTCGCACGGTGAAATACAGTCTCTTGCAAAAGTTTAACACTGGTACATATTTATGCAAACAAATAAAAATTGTCATGGTATTTGTGTTTTATATGAAATTTTACATCTAAAGTTGTTGTCTAATGTGGCCATGAGAAATGGTGTATCCAAGAACTTGTATGAATATTTGTCCTTCACGGGATTGAGAGTAATTCCAATCACGGAAAAAGGGTCAAATACTCGTTTCAAGTTATTATTATAATCATCAGGGGTATTTTCGCAAAGTTGTATGTTATCTAAGTAAGCGCATATTGTCCTTTAAATTATCTTTAGCAATGCAATCATTCAGAGATCGATGAAAACAGTATACACCACAAGTAACTCCGAATTGTAGGTTACAACATAATTACTATTGTATTACAAGATAGACCGGTTATAAAGACCTCGAGTACGTGCTTCTTCTCAGTGCGCTTTGGCAGACCGGCTATAAGCTTTAAAATCAGAATCCTTTGCTAGATGTGATAATTGTTGAATGAACTCATCAATATTCTCAACGGGTTTCTGTTGTCTCTTAACTAGTATACGTCGACAATTGATTTCAGTATTTGGTTGCAAGAATAGTTCGTTTAGTTTATTTATAACTTCATTTAATTCGAGCGAATGAGATATAATTATGTTGTATCCTGTGTTAGTAATTCGGGATAACTTTAATATATTTTAACAAAATGTGTTAAAATACATCATTCAAAATATATTGTTTTACAATGATAACAATAATACTGCATACTATTAAATATAATGAAAACAGCCTAAGTCGAATTTTTCAAAATGAAAGCGGCCTATCTCGGTTACATAACTAATTAACCAAAAACATTAATAAAAAACAATGTTAGATAACATATATGTATATATAATATATATACTCTTATTCTGAAAGTTAATAGCATTGTTAATAACATTACATTGTATGTACTAATTTTATAATCATTGAGAGCATGTAGCTCTCAAAGAACAGTTTGTTGTCTCTCCTGAAAAGTAAGTTTAAAAATATGACTTAGGCTATTTTTTATATTTCTGGGCATATTCCAAATTAGGCCATTTGTCTGTGCCGACGATGAAATGAAGCTAACTGAAATTGAAACTCTTCTCATTACACCAGACAATAAAGGATCAGACACTACTACAATTACTAGATTAACATCTAAATTATTTTCCTACTTTTAATTTAACAAATATAAACGTTACTTTACTTCATTACTGACAGTAATATATTTAATGTTACATATTTTAATGAAATTAATCTCAATTGACAAATCAAAAATACGGTGTATATTCAGTATCGTCCAATAAAAACACAACTGCAAATTCCAGACTGTGCATAATCAGTATCGTATTATAATATATTCATAGCATTTTACGGTAAATTAAAGTAATTATGCCAATACCATAGAACAAAGTGATCATTTCTGTGCAAATGCGTATCTGTTTATATTTGGGTGCAGTACCCGTCTAACGTAAACCTTGGCGTAATTCTGTGCGTGATTTATATTGAAATAAATAATTTCAACAGCATTAGTAGACGTATAAGTTAGGAAAAGTCTGGTTGTACAAGAGGAAAAATTGTAATAAGCTCTCAAAATTATATATGACAGATGTGCTTGGGGTGCAGTGATACCCCCAAACACCATACAAATGTTTGCAATGAATAAAAATAGACAAAACACATGGAGAACAGATTAGAAACACCAAGGAATGCAGAAATATAGTAAAAGTAGTATACAACTGTGGTATATGTTTGATTCTTGAATATGATTTATACAAATAATTTTCTACTTGATATAATATAATAGTATCTTCAGAGATAGGTTTAATAATTATAGTACTTACATTTTATACTTCTACAAATTAAAATATATAAATAATAAATACATTTATTTTAAATAGATTGTAAATTGTTTGTGCTATACACTACTTTAATATACTTGACAATAAACTGACTATTTTGTAACTTCAGAGTTACTAGTGGTGTATCCTAAATGTTCAATTATGTACCTTCAGATAATTATTGAACACTTATATTTTGATAATTCTGTAGCGTGCGATATCGAAAATAAATAGCATGGTTTTTAATTCTTACTCAGGATGATCACGAATTTAAAAACGATGTTTAAATAGTTTTGATAGTCAACATTTTTCTCATAATAACTTAACTAGGTACGTAATATACTCATGTCCTTATTTCAAATAGTTTGCCAAGATAACTGTAATTCAAAATATTATATTGCACTAGTTTATTTATTTTATATTGAAGAAATTTTATATAAATGCTGCATAATTTTCTCATATAGAGAACATTGTTTTATATTTCACATTTTGAGAAAAGTTTAGAACAGTTTTCATAAGTATATTTCCTTGTTGTATATTTTATAAAATTGAAATCATTGAATAAAGTATTATTTTTCAAATATGTAATTGATATCAGAACCAAAACAACTGTCGCAAAAATAAAAGCTGTAAAACGTGCACAATTATGTAAATTATTTCATGTCATTTTGTGAATTCCTCGATGAAATTAATTTGGAAATAAGATTCCATGCCATAATGCATTTATTAAAAACCATTTATAGAGAGTAAATTTGAAGAATATGTAACACATAAAAGTTAAGAAAACTTTAGAAAAAATAATTCGTTAAACAGTTTTGTTATGGTTCGTTTTAAAATTTGTTATGGTTCGTTTTAGAAAGATACCGAGTAGTTTATAATAAACTAATTAATGACAATATAAAATAATTAACAATTTATACAAAATGATTTATTAAAATAAATTTGTGGTATCTCATTTTTTATTAACGTTTCCTTTTTATTTAACATACCCTTAAACATACCTATAAATGGTTTTTACTCATGAAAATAGAGTAGATATAATAATAATATGGTTTTTGTGATTTTTCCATGTCTAAATATTTAGATTTTATCATTGATTATTGGTCTTGTTGCTTGTTTTGTTTACACTTAAAATATTTATTTAGTTTAATTTAGAAAATCATGAATTATAGGTATAATAATTTTATTGTAAAGTAACAAAGGAAAATTTAACTTTTTGTAATTTTTTCAAACAAAAATCAATGGAATACTTTTTTTCCTGTTTTTTTAAACAACCAATATGTTGATAATTTGTCAATGAAATATGTGATAAAAATTGATTTAAATAAATTACACATTTAAAATGTTAAATGCATTGTTAAATTAAACTAATGAATACATAATGCAAATTGTATAGGACTTTAAGAGGTAGATACATTGATATGAATTGTTTTCACATATTCTTAAAAACTGTTTCGTTTTCATGTTGATATCTTAACATCAACATATTTTAAATATTTTTTCCTTCTTCTATATACATGTAAGATATTAATATAAGGCTCTCACGAACGTTTTAGATCAATTAAATATATCGAAACAAAATTTAACTCGAAAACGATATCTTCACACTGAATGACACTGAGCACAATTTCTTTAATGTGCGTTGTTATCACTTATGACGGAAGTTTCAAATGGCATCAATGATAGATTATTATTTATTAAAATTAGTAAACTAATGAAAAAATGAAATATCCCTAAATGTGTTGGCTCTTAAGTTAATAATATTGGACCTAGAGTTAACTACTTAAAAAAGCGATTATACTTAAAGCATTTTGTCTAGGATATTTATAATTGTATTACTTCATTACATTTAATATGTTTTCTAATAATAATGTTTAATATAACTTTTGATATTTCTATTAATTTAGACATACACGTATTATATTGAGAGGAATATGCTTAATAATTTTCTTAATAAAAAATCATAGTTTGTCCAAGTCCAATATTATTAACTAACTTTTTGGGTTGAGCTAACATACGTTTTACAATTTTTTGGTTTATATTAATATCACAATTTTTTGCTAACTGCACTGTTAATAGACTATTTAATGTAGCATTTAATTACATATATTTGTAAAGGTATGCTTAATAACACTATTTAATAATTTTTCAGATAAACTCCACAGCAAAATGTTACTAATCTGAGTCGTCCATTATTTTTAGCGAAGCAAAACAAATATAACCCATTTAATAATATTAACATAAAATTCATAATTTACATGTTCAACATTTGTTTGATTAAAATATGCATACGTAACATAGCATTTGTAAATCAGTCATTCACACTCAATAATATTTATCGTATTACACAGAGATATGGAATTATTTTATACTAAGTACGACGTTCTTAAAATAACACCACGTATATAAAAAAAATCTGTTTGCTATAGCATATAATGTATATATTATAACTTACGTATTAACAAAACGGCATGATTTTACATTAATTTGCTATAATATGCAGTCAATCAATCAGAATAAAGATACAATTTAATCGATATTTATGCGCACAATATCAGGTAACACAAGTATAGCTAAAATTCGTTTTTATCTGTTATTTTGTGCAAAATCATAGGTATCATTTTTCTGACAAATAGTGTAAAATTATGCTAAGTTTAGGGATGTTATTGTGTCCATACCAAAGATACTAAAGAATGACAAGATGCGTCCCAAGCATATTTTACTTAATTAAAAAGTGGCTACGGCCGCCATTTTATTTAAGAGTGAATAAATTGAATTTACAATGGTTTCTGCGTTGTTGCTTTCCCAAAAATCAGTTTTCTAAGTTAAATGAACCAAAGGAATTAAATTACGATTTCACAAATTTACAAATATAGTTATAATAATAAACCAAAGTATTTATTTTATTTATCACATTTTTATGAGTAACTTTACTTTGCAACTAAAATAATATTCCTATGATTTCTTGTTGTGCACCTAACTTTTATTTTATTCAATTTCAATTAATTACTTTTGATGGAAGATTTATTTTTAAAAACAGACTATTTTAAAAGAAAAAAATACAATCTTTTAAATTCAATATTATCATTTGTCCTATTTTAAAAGAAGTTTTATTATAACTTGGATTACGATTATTCTAGAAATCCATCAATGATAATTAGAAGTCTTTATTGTTTTATTTATTTTTAATTGTAGTAAAAAAACATGGAAGTATATTTAAATTAATTAATTACAAATTTTAAAAACAATTTTTAATTTGCTAGGTTGGTTGGTATTAAAATGGGACAGTGACTTATGTCCCTCTATTGAGTAAAACACTGTAGATAATCAAATAAAAGCATAAATGTGTTACACAGACGATTACATGGTGTCTTCAATAATATCTTGTTTTTAAAATGTTGCAATATTTATTTTAGAATATTTGATGTCATTTATGGCAAGAAAATATGTCAGTGCTTGACATTTTTTGCACAAGTAAAATAGTCCTATACCTAAGTTATGTAACATTAACTGAAGAATCGAAATATGTAACTAAAAACGGTCTCTTTTATGATTATTATTTTAAAGTTATTACACTTTTTCGTATTTTATGAACTTTTATTTTAGACCAGTTAGATAATATATTGTTTTGCTTGCCATTATTATCCGAAATGGAGCAGATTTGTACCCAAATTTTAAACAAAATATGTTAAAAAATATTGAGGAGTTCAAATATGTATATACCTCAGAAGACTATATCTTCTACAGTTTTAAAGTTTTTTACTTTTCATATGTAATGAGTGTTAATCTGAGACCATGTTCAGTATATATTTTTGTCTGACATGGACTATGCTTTTTAAAATTAAAACAGACTTATGCCAAAATGACATTAAAAAATATATAATTAACTGAGGAATTTAATAATGTAACTCAAGCAAACTGTATTTTTATATTAGTTTTAAACATTTTCCATTTTTTCCTATTATGAATTTCAATCATAAAATGTATAACTGACTATATAACTATAGTTTATATATGTACATGTAAGATATATATATATATATATAATTCTTTAAATATGTGACTTTATTATCTATGAATTTTTCAAACAAAAGAGTGGTTGATCAGCATAAAGCGTAGAGACCTTGAAGGAGCAACATCAAAACAGCGGGAAAATATTCAATATGTTCCTATCGCTTTAAGGATCAACACTATAATGACCATGACAGGGTTTTCACTCGCCCGATTTTTTCCAGACATCCGGAATGTCCATAGTTAGTTCATATTGTTAAAGTATTTTATTGGGTCTTGAGATTTGCACAAAATTAGAATAAAATGTAAAGGGTTTAGAGGGTAGGGTTAAACAGTGAATGTTTACGATGCCATAATTGTTATTAGTGATGTTTGATTTTAAAACATTCATTTTCAAAAAATGAATATAATTTATTTTAATGTCACATTAGTTAAAAACGTATCTTTTTTGTCCATATTGCGTATTTATCATCATAAATACAAATATACAGGGTGATGCATAAAAAAGATCCAAAATACATCCAAAGATATGAAAAATGTATGTTAACATAAAGATTGTACATTCATATATATACATTCATACATTCTGTAGTATAACCACAGAATAAGCATATGCAATCATAATTTGAATTTGAATCATAGTTTGAATTGAATAACTATATGTAGAAACTGTCTATGAATTCAGTAGTTTCATTTAAAAATAATCAATATTTTATTCTGTCTTATACTGTAAAGCCACCCACTGGCCTTTCTCTCCAAACTGTACCATCTCGAGCTGTGTAAACTTGATCGTTGTCCCTTCTGTTACCCTCCGATCCATCGTCTCCCCCCTCCGATCCATCGTCTTCCCCATCCGATCCAGCGCTCCCCCATCCGATCCATCGTCTACCCCCTCCGATCCATAGT